>JAUZNJ010088298.1:0-22862 GCA_034780135.1 Jordanella pulchra | reverse complement strand
CACAGCCTTTGGCAGCAATGACAGCCTCCAAACGTTTCTTATATTCATCTATAAGCTTCTTGCACTTCTCGGGTGGCTTCATGGGTGCCAATAATGGTGAGCAGGACTGTATATTTGCCAATATTATTATTTGGAATAAAAGCTAATAAGAAGAATAAAAAATACTGTAATAACACCAAAGATAAAATCCGATTGTTTCATCTAGTATAAAAAAAGGTTTCTTCAAGGTTGTTAAGGTGTTGGCTGTAGGCAAAACAGATAAAGCCTGTAGACCCATTCTCATTAAGATATTGCAGTTTTATCACAATCCTTTAGACAACCATCCCCAGTGGTTTCAGATCAGTTTCGAGAGCAAAAAAGCTAGCATTCTTTATCAACCTTTTAAGAAAAAAAAATCCCTTTAAAATGGAAACTGACATTCAGTTCACTGATTAGAAATATAATGGACTAAATCCAATATCAAACACCTGCTTTAATCAAAGAACGGAAAGTATAAAGGAAAGATGAATTTGTAGTTTCTGCAACATCTCACCTGAACTTGGCTCCCTTATGCTCTTGTCTGTGGTGCTGGTTATGTGGACATGGAGGTCACCTTTCCAGGCTTAGATACATCAACTTACTGATCAGACGTGGTCTTGCTATCACTATTTTTCCTGGTGATATATCTGTAATTGAAAGATTCACATTCAAAGCTTAACAGTCAAGCATCATTAAAATCAAGCTTATTCCATACTTTCTGAATTTCTAAATTTGCTAAATAAGATTCATAAAAGGAAAACGTAGACATGTATTGTCAGGCAATGAAGTAATATTTTTAAAGCATAAACAGATGACGATATCATGTATTTGTCATCTTAAGGCCTCTGACTACAGTTGTGTGAAATAAGTGCTTATTTTGCAAGACCATGAAGTTTAAAAATTGAATTTAGAAACAACTGCAGGTTCCATGGGAATCTTTAGAGGATAGAAGCTAATGTATAACTGATGTAGAACCTGCTATGAGTTGATAATAATAAACTATGGTTGTGAATGCAAATAAATGGAGTGCCTTTTAATTTTCAAAAAATTATTTGGAATAATTTGAGCTTTGTGATGTGGAGCCTTATACGTTAAGGCAGGGATCTTTAACCCATATCCTAAAGGTCAACTGTCCTCCATGTTTTAGATGTGTATCCACTCCAGCACCCCTGAATAAAATGTCTCCATTACCTCCTTAGGAGCCATCAGGAGCTACAGAAACCTGTAAATTTATGTATTTAAGTCAGATGTGTGGAAACACTTAAAGCATGCAGGAAACTTTTAAAGCCAGGATGGGTGTCGACGACCATTTTATCCCTTAAAGCAGAGGAAGACCTCTGCTTTAAGGGATAAAAGGGATGGACATAAAAGTACTAAGGTAGGGTGCAGTATTCAACATGTCCCAATCAGTAAGCCTCAACTGTTCATACAAGGCAGGATCCATTCTTTAGTTTACAAAACAACTGACCCAATATAATCTGAATGATAGTAATTAATTTCAAACATTCTTTAACATTTCATACAAATGCCGTTTAGCAGTAAATAATTTATTTTGTGAATAATGACTGTGTTGCAAATCTACCGTAGGGATATTGATGCATGTTGCTGTGTCCTCTGCCTGTAAATATAGTATAGTATGATTCTTACCGGTATTATAAAATACCATTACGGTTGACCCTTCGGGCCATTAATGTTTATGTTTATTCATAGAATGGAATCTCTCTTAGAGCTAAAGGAAGAAAGCAAGAGAATGGGCATGCAGATTGAATAGAGAAATAACCACCTAGGTTATGGGATATGCTGACATCAAAGCCTTAACTCAGTTAGTGAAAAATGGCAAGTGATCAATAATTACTATTGTATTTACATTTGTAATAATACAATAATACAATAATAAAACTGTTCAGGTTATCCAACATGTAGCTAAATATCTGCTTTCTTTCAACTGTACTTAAATGGTGTCCTCTGCTTTTTTAATTGTATTGATGTACATAGAGGAAGTCTTCACTTCAATTAAATGTATGACACAATGTGGTAATATTTTACATTCTAAAAAATATCTAAACATACATCATTTAATAAATTAGAATAGTTCATTTATCACAGAGAAACAGATTTCCCAGTTAAATCGCAGACCTTTGTAAACTATACTTCCGTTAATTGTGTTAATTTTTAATACAGGAATGTGACCCTTAGGTATAATAAGAATAAAACCAGTTTGAAAAATTATTTTTAGGGTACTTTAAAAGAAAACTCACGTGAATGCACATTCAAATTCACTGAAAGTAAATCTAATCTCTTAGAGGAGAATCTTAGAGAGATTTTTTTATTTAATTCAGCTCTATGATGAAAAAGTTTTTGTTTTTTTTTAATCTGTTTTTACTGCATCACTAACGCGAATTGAAGCTGAAAAAGATACAAACTAAATGTATTGACTGGCACGGACAAATCTCCATCTCGCGATTTTTCCAGAAATGTGGGAACGTGAATGCGAGCGGAAGTAAATACTCAGAAACGAAGTATCATCTAAACGTGGATGTCTATTAATTTTAACAGATTATACATTTCCCAAAATTTCGGCGTTGATTGGTTAGAGTCTGAAAATAGTGAAGTCGTATTTCCACCTATTGTATTGCAACTTTGTTTTTTGCCGAAGTCGTTTTTTGCACGTTTAGGGCCTGGAAATACACATGCTAAGTCAACTAGCTATCGAACGTTCTCGCGGTAAGTTAGCTAACTCCTCTGTTAGCATCAATGTTGCTGAATACTAGCAGGTGAACATGAAAGTTTGACCGGTTTATGTTTGGTCCCTTTTTTATACAGATAACTAACCTCATTTTGACAAGCCTCTGCTTGGACCGTGGTGACGGGAAAGTTCTGGTGGACTGAAAATGATAATTGATAACATCGATGCTTTGAAAACATGGCTGTCTGAAACCCTGGAGCCCATGTAAGTACAGTTAGCATTATTAGCTAAGCATAGCACGTCTGTCCCATGCAACTCTGAATTACAGGAGGTCACATTAGTTTGCAAGAAGCACATTAATAGTAGGTTTTTTCTTATTACATTTTAATTAACTTTGATATTGATTTATCCATAACGTTTACAGAGTGTTGATACAGCTGTCTCCGTGTTCACGTGTACACATTTATTTGTCCCCATTCTGACATCCAGTTGTGATGCTGACCCTTCTGCACTCGCAAAATATGTTGTTGCTTTGGTGAAGAAGGACAAAAGTGAAAAGGAACTTAAGGCCCTGTGTATTGACCAATTGGATGTTTTTCTTCAAAAAGGTTGGAACTTGATTTAGCAGTTAGTGTTATTTTTACACTACATCTAGAACCTATTTAACAGACTGAAAAAAACAACTTTGTTCTCAACCTTACTTTCTTTCAGAGACCCAGCCATTTGTGGATAAGCTCTTTGAAGCCATTAGCAACAAAAGCTACCTCCCATTGCCAGAACAACCACAGGTCAAAGCTGAGAAGGAAGAACAGAAGAAGGATGAGGTTACTCTTTATTTTAAATTCACCAGTCTTAAAGCACAGTAGTTCAAATGCTTTAAAATATACACCAATGAGACTATTGCTTTTCAATTATTATTTCCATTTTATTTAAAGATTTTTTTTAAGGTTTGACATTCCTCCTAATTATTGTAATGGATGCAAACATGTAAACTTTGTTTAATACAGCTTTGAATATTTTCAAAGGAAATAAAATCTGTAGGTTGCTAGGTGAAGTTTGTATTTTTATTTTTATCTTATTTATACTTTTTTATACTCTACTTTTTTCCTGTAACTGAGCTATGTTTTTCATAGTAACACTGATTAGTAAGATTGGTTAAGATAGATGATCTATGACATTTAATTTCTGTATCCCATTTTGGTGACATTACAAGTTCAAGTCATTACAAGTTGTTTTTGTCTTTGCAGTTTGTAGTATAAATGAAAAGTTGAACTATCTCTTTTAAGAAAGACCGTTTTGAAAAATGTGCATTTCTTCTACACAGGTACAACCAAATCGTGAAGAAGAAAAGGACAAGAAGTTTCCTCGCCGAGTGAATCACAGTCCTCCTCAGTCAGGCTCACGCTATCCCAGAGATGGAAGGTTGTATGCTGTCACTGAACAAGACTTTTTGTCAGTGAAGAATTTTTTTTGACATAACGTTTGCTTTTAACATTTTAAGGCGAGGCGATGACCGTAAGAGAGATGATCGCTCCAGGAAGAGAGATTACGACCGCATGCCACCAAGGAGGGACTCTTACCGTGATCGCTACAATCGTAGAAGAGGTCGCAGCCGCAGTTACAGTCGAAGCCGCAGCCGAAGTTGGAGCAAAGAGCGCATCCGAGACCGTGACAGGGAGAGGGAAAGAGACCGGGAGAGGGACAGAGACAGAGATCGTGATCGAGACCGCAGTCGGAGCCGATCTCTGAGCAGAACTCGGTCCAGAAGCCGGAGCCGAGGTAACAATACACAATTTGAAACACACCATTGAAAATTTGTTTAATTTTTGTCTCATATCACATTAATGGTCTGCTAATTTCAGTTGTCATATCTTTGCATTTAGATTTCTAAATCCAGCTGTTCTTGTGTTTCCACAGATAGAGATCCAGGAAAGCTCAAGTATGACCATGAAAAGGCTGACAGGTCAGAGGGCGGTGACGTTTACACCCCAGCAGTGCTCGTTTCTACTACCACGCCTTCCCACTTCCCCAATCCCACAGTGAGCAGCACTATTACAGTCATCGCCCCGACTCATCATCATAGCACCACCAATGAGAGCTGGTCAGACTTTCGTCCCGGTGTCCCTGTGGACCGTGGTCCTTTCAATCGTGGACCACCACCTCAACAGAGAAAGCGATGCCGTGACTATGATGGTAGAGGAGCTAATTGATCTTTTTTTCCTTTTATATTTGAACCTGTCAAAGTTATTTTTTTTAACAATTTCCTCTTTGCAGAAAAGGGCTTCTGCATGCAAGGAGACATGTGTCCTTTCGATCATGGGAGTGATCCCGTTGTTGTGGAGGATGTCAATCTGCCCAGTATATTGCCCTTCCAGCCTCCACCAATCCCAGGCGTCGACCAACCGCCACCGCCGGGCCTTCCACCGCCACCACCATTGTTGAACCCGCCACCTGTAAACCTTCGACCCCCTGTGCCACCACCAGGCACCCTCCCACCCAGTCTCCCACCTGTTGCTGGTAGGAGCCATGATATTTTTGAGAATTTAAGTTTACATTAACAAGAGTTTAAATTTAGATTAACAACTCGCACTAACCCTAACCCTGTTCATACCTCTTAAACTTTTTCACATAGTTTCAGCTGAAGACTTTTACAAATTCATGTAGAGATGTATACATGAATTTCTTTGCTTTTCAAATAGGATTTGAAAAAGATTGGTGCAGTATGCATTCACCTACTTTCAGATTGATGCCTGAATAAAATCCAGTGTGAGCAGTTTTATTTAAGTATGGACTTTTTTTGTAAAGGAATCTTAGTGCAGATTTATCTCACTATAAATTCAACTGTTTTAAACTAGAGTCTTGGGAGCAGGTTCACCAATCAGTAGGAATGAACCTTACAAATGCTGCCAAAGCTACAATGTTTTGAAGATAAAGTATCTTAAAATCTCTTGGTGCAACTTTCAGGTTTGATCCTGGTCTATCACATTTGAATCAAATGGCTGAATTACTTCCTCTACATATATTTAAATTCACTGTGGGACATTAGAATTAATTAATTAGAATTCAATTAAGCTATACAGACAGATTGGTTTAAAGTTTTCTAAGGAAACCAAGTTGAAGTATCTATTTAATTTCCCTTTGGGATTAATAAAGTATTTTCAAATTGAATTCAATTAGTAATACACCTTAATGGAAATTCTTGTTTGAAAAAAAAAAAAAAAATTAACAAAAAAGAAAGCAAGGCCAAAAATCAGAACACCGAAATAAGCAATGTCAAATATTAAAATTATAGTATATTTGGCTGCTATGTGTACTTGCCCTATTAAATCTCATCATTGTTTAAACTCAAGGCATTTCAATAAATCGTAAATAATTCAGTAATGAATAAACCTGCCTGTCGCACTCTCAACTCTGGGAAAAACTCTGCTCTGCTACCCGTGCTCTCTTGCTTCGGTGCTCTACTTCACACGCTCAACGTTTCTGCATTCTTGCTGTCCTATTTGCTTTTAATCCTTTTCTCCACGTCCTCGACCGGCGGTTTGTCGAGTCATCACAGGTTTCAGCTGTGTTATTTCACTGTTTAATGTCTATCGGCTTAAAACCAAAATCGCACTTTTCGGTCATTTTTCGGCCAAAAATTTTCTTCCTTAGCAATCAAGTGCTGCAGAAGCCTTTTTAATCATTCATTCTTCTCTGGGGCGATGCAGCAAAGAAACACTCAAATCATGCAGGACAGGGCTACTTGAGGAACAGTGTTGGGACAACTGCTCTAAATTGTCCTAATCATTTTGTTTTATATATATATATATATATATATATATTCATACATACGCATACAGTGATCAAAGCAGTTATGTAATGTATTTTCTGATTTGAGTTCTCTTTTCTTTTGGACAGGTCCCCCTCCTCCTCTTCCTCCATTACAACCTTCAGGCATGGATGCTCCTCCCATTTCCATCACCAGTTCAGTTCCAACCATTGTCACCTCTGGGATGCGCTCCCTTCCTCAAGGCTCAGCAGCACTTTTCACCCCTGGTAATGCCTCATAACCTCAGCAACCACAGCTTTTATTGTGTGTTTTTAACATTTGAGTCATGTGTGGTTAGCTCATGAGTGTCTAATGAATCTAATCTGTTCTGAGCAGATCACTTTGACACAGATGTGTATAATCCCGAGGCTCCCAGTATCACTAACACATCCAGACCGATGTACCGGCATCGGGTCAATGCCCAAAGACCTAACCTGATCGGCCTCACGATGGGGGAGGTGGACCAGCCACTGAGAGGTATCTCAGACACAATTTATCTGTAGATTGAAAAGTTCACTTTAAATCCAAACTTCTGATGTAAAAGTACGGTGGTACACAGTACATAGCACATATTTATATTTTTGTTGTTTGACGGTAATGCTCCAAAACTTTAGTTTTCGTTAAAACAAATCTGTCTCAGACCTGCCTTTTCTTTTGTTTTTCAAGACAAGATTCCCAACAACAGTATGAGAATTGTTATGGAATCTGACTCAAGAAAGAGACCTGCTGCCTCTCACGACGGAGGCCTGCCAGGCAAGAAACCTTGGTTTGAGAGGTACGTATTCAAAAAAGCAAGCTGTCACTTTCAGTTTCTGTTTATATATATATTCATTTAACTAGACTAAATATATCTTCTCTACTTAGACCCAACTTCAACAAACCAAACCACCAGGGCTACCACAAAAGAGCTCAGTTCTCTCCTAATGCCAAGTTGCTTGTTCGGCAAATTCCCCCAGAGCTCAACAACATCAGCAAACTCAATGAGCATTTCAGCAAGTTTGGCACCATTGTTAACTTGCAGGTCAGTGCCTGAATGATGCTGAAGATGGAAATCTTCATAGATAATCTGTAGTGGGTTTTACAAAACAACGGGATTATTGCTTAATTTAAACTAGTTAGATAATGAGTAGATCTGACATAAAAATGATGAGGACCAATTCTGTTTTCAGTTTTCTAATTTCCTCCACAAAACATTTTTCTATAATTCATTGTGTAATCATCTTTGTTTCTTAAGATTGCTTTTTTTGATTAGGTTTAAAAATGCTGATTTCTGGACTGATATAATGTGCTGTACTGCTAAAACCTCTAGGTGGCCTATCAGAATGACCCAGAGGCAGCTCTGATACAGTTTACCTCCCCTGAAGAGGCTAAACGAGCTATGCAAAGCACCGAAGCTGTTCTCAATAACCGCTTCATCAAGGTCCATTGGTTTCGGGATGATATGAGTGATGGATCAGGTCAGCCGCGGTCACAACCGCTTCATCCCCCGCCACCATCACCTATGGTAAGAGATCACTTCCAAACTTACCTTCCTGTTAGAGTTGCTGTTTAATTTTATGTCACAAGCAATAAGACATAATCCATTGGTTTTTGTGAATATTAAATCAGTAGCATTAAAGTTTTTTGTTTTTGCTTTATGGTTTTGTGTGTTTAGTAAGAGTGTGATATCTGTTTAGCAGTGATATATAGTTGTAACAAATTTGATTACAGTTCTGGGTGGTTTAGAGGCTTCTTATACAGCAGTAATTTAACACAGTTTTGATTTTTAAGACCATATTAATCAAACAATAAGCATCTTAGGTTGAGAAAATGAGCTAAAACTAAAAATAACCCAACATGTTTCACACCCTGTGACGTGCATGAATGTTTTTGCCTGCTAACTTAAAAGGGTCAGGGTTTTAGACATAATCTAGACTTTCTCTTCTGTACGTTTGCATTATAAGCATTAGAGATGCACCAATCTGGATCAGATATCGGATCTGATATTGAGTAATTAGCTGGATAGTAAATCTGTGATTTGATATCCAGTGTGCCTTACATGGAACTGTTATTTCTTTCTAGTAAATAATAAAAAGTACATTTATATCTGTTTTGATTTTTTTTTTTAACTTATTTTAAAAATTGTTTATGTTGAGGCTAAAGCCTTCACTCAAATGACAAGATATTTATGGCAGTTTAATCGAAATGGTATTGGATATGGGCCGATAGGCTCAGTCCAGTAATCGGATTGAATCAGAAAAAACTGAAATAAGCAGGTTTATAATCCCCAAAAAAAAGATTCAGGATATTTTTAGATCATAATTTATTGAGGTGCATAGTGTAATTTTGCATAATCACAGCGGACTGCTGTGAAGCAAAACTTTTTGAGGAAGTTTCTTCTTTTGAATTGGTTTTGTTTAGGTTTTATAGGTCAGTCCTTTCTATACAGTTTAAGTTCAGCAGCTTTCTTTACTGGGGTTATTTGTGATCAACTCAAAGAAACAATAAGCGTTATGCTCCTAAAAAAATGACTGTAAGGGAAAAAAAGTGCTGCTTATTTTAAAGATTATTATTTTAATCTGTTTTGTGTTACAGCCATCAGCCACAACTCTCAAGCAGTCAGTGAAGGATCGGCTCGGACCGCTAATGCCGGAAAACTCAGAGCCTATTCAGGATTCCAGCGTAGCCTCTCAGGTATGTGCTGACGGTCGTTTGATAGATGTGGCTTCCTGCGTTTACATGTCAAAATCTACACTGAATGTGTAAGAACAACCCCTCCCCTTTCTTTTCTTTTTCAGAATGCCTCTAAAGTGTCAATTAAAGATCGTCTAGGTTTCTCTGTTAAACTTGCTGCTCCTGTTGAAAAAGTCAGTCTCCGCTTTGTTTGGTACTAAAACGTCTTGCTTTTCAGATCATGCATCTTTCAATATGCTGTTTTTCTTTTTCCATCTTCAGGTGTTTTCAACATCGACAGGAATCACAAAGACCGTATACAACCCGGCTGCTCGGAAGCCTGCCCAGAGGACCTCTGATGAGGCTCTGAAGAAGAAGCAGGTGAGAGCTAAAGGAGATGATGGAATGTAGGAGTGAGTGGATTTAGTTGTAAAACTTAGTCTGGAAGCGGACCGGGTCATTTCTCATATTTGCTCACACAGGAGGCCCTAAAACTACAGCAGGATGTGAGGAAGAAGAAACAGGAGATATTGGAGAAGCACATTGAGACGCAAAAGGTAATTAATTTAGCTATTTCCTAGTTTGCTTACCTACTCTCCTTAGAGAATGGTAAGGAAAAATATAAAGGGCAAGAGGGGCTTTGGTTTAACATAAGACTATAATTAGGAGTGGAAAAAATAATAACCAAAGGAATTTTAAGCTTATGTGATGGTTCAGAGCTCCTATCTAAATTAGTGTTTTGGAGGGAAAAAATGCTATGGGGAAATTAAACACCTTATCATTAAAAAAAATGCTATTTTAAACATGGAAAAACTGTCTAGGTAGTGCTCATTTTCGTCTCTGCATTTACTATTTAGCAATCTCCTTTTTTGTTTATATGAAGATAAATCAACTGTAGATTTTATTTTGTTGTATGGAATGAGTGTTTTCTAACTTTCTGCTTCTGTGTAGCTCTTGATCTCTAAAATTGAGAAGAACAAAACAATGAAGGCAGATGATAAAGCTACGATCATGGAAACTTTGGGCACATTGACTAAAAGCATCACCAAACTGCAAGAAGAGATAAAGGGACTTTCCAGCTGCAGCAACCTTGTACGAACTGCCAAGAGCAGAGCTCAGGTATTTCCTTTTAATAGTGTCAAGTTTCTAAAGGTTGAATGTGTTCTATTGGGATTGTATGTGAGACAGTTATTCATAACTGTGACCAGATACTTGGTTTTCAGGGTAATAAAAAAGAGACGACACACTCTTCAACACCTCATGCTTAGACCTAATGCAAAACCAGTGATCATCAGCTTCTTTATCCACGTACTCCAGACTGGATGTAGCTTTGGTTGGATCCTTTTATCACCATGAATATGCTTTAATATAAACCATTTAGTTATGTATTCTGTGTTTTTAAATTTTTGCACCCTCTATCTGTCTTTCATCAATGTTGATGTCCCTGTCTTTCATTAAGGGGTTCCCACTGGTAGAGAGTGCCACCACTAGGTGTCACTGTGGTGTTAGACCTCAGATTGATGTGCAGTATACTGTACTTATTCAAAGCTGAACAAATGTGCGGATTTTCCATTTTTCTTCTATAAGGATTTGGTCTGAAACAGAATGGACCAATCACAGTGCCAATCACTCTTCTGTTACCATAATAGTCAAAACTGCAGCTCCAACTGAGCAATGTTTTTATGGTGCTGTCTATTATGTCCAGCAAGATTCTTAAAATATAATATATTTTTGCATCACATCCGTGGGTATCTTCTAAACTAATGAGTCTTTTATCCCACCTTTGAAATTGCGCTCTGCCATCTCCTCTCCAGACTGATATGTGGTGGTTACAGCGTGAGTCGATCTGACTCTCCAGGCTACTTCTCTGTTCTCCTGCTAGTTACCCCTGACCTTTCTGCTGTGCTTCTCGTCCCTATTGATACTGTTTTTCTATTACCTTTACAAAACAGTTTTATTTATATTCACAACCAAGTTATGCTTATGGACATTATTTTCTAAGTAGTTGACTTTTGGAGAGACTGAATTTTAAATAATAATATTATTTTTTTTTTCCTAGAACGATTGAAAGTCATGTAACCTTTTCCTTCCATTTACCATGTATGTTCTGCATTGTATTTGTTCATCACAGAAAATCCCAGTCAGATCAGTTCAAGGTTTTCACTGTAATGGGGCAAAATCTGAAAAAAAAAATGTTTGCGAGAATGTAAGGCACTGTCATTCCTTTACATCGTAGTTTGTGGTAGATTTCATTTGCTGACACTGTGTGTCTGTTAAAACTTAATATTCATCCGGTGGGACTTTCAGGCACAGAAGGAGCTTCTGGATGCAGAGCTCGATCTGTATCAGAAGACTCAAGCCGGAGAGGACACGGCTTTGTTGAAACTCAAGTACACTCAGCTTCAAATAGAGGTACTACTACATTAAACATGCAATCTGATGTCTTAATAAGTGCTTTCTATGCATTAGCCACATGGGGGCACTGCTTTGCTCATTATTTGATGTTTTCTGCATTTGTTTCCTCTCCACATCAATCATGTGTTTACATGTTCATTGTCTTTCAGGCAGCTAAAAGGGGGATTCTTTCACCGGGACGAGGCCGAGGCATCCATGGGCGGGGAGGACGTGGCACTGCCAGATCCCGGGGAAGGGGATCCAGAGTTCGGGGAAGGGGTGTTCCAATGCATGCAGTTGTGGACCATCGACCTCGAGCACTGGAAATTTCTGGTTTTACTGATGCAGACCGTGTGGACATACTTCCACACTTTGCTGTGAGTTGGTCTAAAGCTTTTTTTATGTAGGAAAGTTTTGCTTTGCAATTAGAGGATCGTCTTCCAGAACTAGTGGGAGCTTAAAGCTCCTTGCTGATTCGTTGTCCTCAGTCACGTGGCTGTTCAGCTCAGCCTGGTTTCATTAGTTCCTGTTTACCAAAGGTTACCGAAGAACACCCTTAGTAGTTCAAGGAAACGTATATATTGAGAAGGTATATTGTTTTTAGGGATTAATTAATAGTAAGCCTAATCATGTATTTCTAACCTTTGAAGTTAATATATTGAATTTTAGCATTTTTTTTTATTTGAAAAAGTAAACTTTACTTATTCTAAGATCTAAACACAGTTTGAAATTCATACAGACAAAATGTTTTTTTTTTCTCTTTCTGATGGTTACTGATCCATGGCAGTTGCTGTATTTTTGGGGGAAAAGCTTTGAGTTTAAGCATAATTACTTTTTGTCTGTTGTCATAATTGTTATAAATTCTGTATAGTTGTAGTAAATATTACTTCTTATTATATAAATCCTTCAGAAGTTTACATGCAGCAGGTTAATGTTGTTGATCTTTTTTGTTTATATGCAGCAATATGGAGAGATTGAAGATTGCCAGATTGATGAGAACAAGCTTTCTGCAGTCATCTCATACAAGACGAGGACGGAGGCCGAGCAGGTGAGAAATTGGTCCTTCATTTAAACTGTTGGCATTTGTTAGTTTTATGTCCAGCTGTGTATGAGCTGCAGTTAACCCAGTTTTAATGCAGTGAAACCTTGTTTGATCCATCTGTAGGCTGCTCTTTATGGAGTGAGATTTAACAACCAGACTTTACACCTGGCCTGGCATAAGCCTGCTTCAACTCTCGGTGCAGCCGACGCTGAAGAAAAAGAACCAACAGAGGATGAGGTTGGTGGAATTCCACCTTGCAGCTCCTTCACTTTTCATGATTAAATATTTACATTAATAACGCCACTCGGTTGTCTCTTAAGATCTGGAAGGATTAGGAAAGTATTTAAATAAAGGTTTATGCTGCTAGAGAACAGTAGAGGGAGCCATTACACATTGCAGAAAGAAAAACCTTCTAGTTTTATTAAGATTTTACATGAATTTTGGTCCTTCAATTATGATGTCAGGCAATGATACCATAAGATTGAATTATTACCTCTTTGAGACCTTTAAAGTGATGCAATAAAAAATCTACACAATTTTTCCAGTATTTGATTTATCCATAGTAATATATATGTATATATATATTTTTTCTTTTTTTATCAGTACCCGGAGGAGTCGCTAAGTGACGATGCATTACTGCAAGATGATGATGAGGATGAAGACAATGAGCCTCGTCCGTGGCGCAGATGAAGCTTTCTTTAATTCTCTGTCTTGGTCTCAATGGTCTGGACAAAGAGCTGTGATCCAGCATCTTTCAGTGCTTGTTTAGAAATGTTCAAAGGCACATTTTATTGTGGCAAGACTTTTTCCCCCCTAACACATAGCTGTAGAACTTTGTGCAGCTCCATTTTAATATGTAAACCGGATAAAACAGTGCTGATTTTATTTTAATGCTATTACTGTATTTTTTTGTTGTTGTTTTCAACAATGCATTGTTCAATCTGGTCATTCAAAGACACATTAGTTGAGCGCTCAATTAAAAACTTGTGTTGTGATTTAACTCAATAACAGATGGTAGCTTTTTTGCAGAATAGTATTAAGTTGCTTCTGTGTAAATATTTTATGTCCTGGTTTGTAATTTGTATGAAAGCTTGGCTTCTTATTCCTGGGATTTACTTTGGATTGTACAAAAAAATAATAAAGAACTTGAAATGGTCTGAAAACAATCTGCCAGAAAAAACCAAAAAAAACCCAAAAAAGAAATACAAAAAAAAACCTGGCAGTGTGAAAAAAGCATGCTCCACAAAAGGAGCAGGGGAGAAAAATAGACCATTTAAAAAAACAAAAAAAAACATCCTCTTCACCTTAAGAGCAAACTTCCAAAAATGATTCCTTTAAATGTAAACACGTAAAGTTTGGACCGGTAAGGTAATCAAATTCCCTTTTATGAAAAGGTAAGAAACTAGTAATTTTTTTTTTTTTTTTTTAGAAATCTACATCTTTCACATCCACTAATTAAAGTCTTCTTTGTTCTTCTTACAGAGTCATCAGCTTTCAGCCAGATCACCTTTTTTTTATATCAGATTTAATCTTGTCAATACTGTATCATATCTGTTTTGTACGAAAAAACTTTAATTAAAATAACATTTTTTATAAAACATTTGTTCTGTTTCCTGGGTCTAGAATGTTGTCTATTGGGATTTGATGGAGTGATTAACTATCAAAGAAGTTTGTTTTAATCTAAAACGTGTAACGTTCTACAGAGGTTTGGCAAGATAAGCATCAAGAAAAGATTGCTAGCTCATTTGGTGCATGGATTAATTAAGACCCACCAATGTGGTACAAGAGAACTTTGAACTTTTCCATAAATAAACAAATCTGGATATTGGTGTAATCATTTTAACAAGATTTTTTTTTTTTTAGATAAAACCTTCCAAAGAGGTTTGAACTTTGTAAGTACTGTAGAAACTGACAAACACTAAACAATGCTTTTCTTATTGTTATTTGATCCCATTAAACATTTTCCAGTTTTAGGTCTTGGGCTTTATGAAAATTACTTTACTAAAATCCTTTAGATCCTATGCTACTATCCAAAGGAGTTGAAGATTACATGTATGTGCTTTTAAAGTAATTTCTGAATTGTCAAATGTTGAATTGACTTTGTAAACTTATGACTGTGTTAAGGGGAGGCCACCAGAGGGAGCTAAGAAGGCCTCAGAATATTGTAAAGAGTTTTTTTCCTTCTCCCTTTTTTTCTGAAAGTTGCTTTTTCTTTAAATGTTTTGTAGCAGTATCTGTTAGTTTGTAAAGGAGCTCCACAGTCAGAAGTCAAATAAGAATACACACATTTGAGTACACCTCAGACAGCAGGATAACAGTTTATAAAGTGCAATCGTAACCAATCATGCTTTTCCCTCCATTTATAAAAGATTTTAATTATCTCCAAGATAAAAAAAAAAATATGTTGGGAAGAAGCCATGCATGTCATAGCTGTGGTTAACGCTATGGACTTCCAGCAAGAAAGTCCTAAGTTTACAATCCAGGCCCAGAATCTTTCTGCATGAGGTTTGCATGCTCACCCTGTGCATGTATGTGTTCAGCTTACTTCTAACTGGCTTATAAGGTAACTGGTCACTAAAATGAGCTGAGGTATGACTGTCTACATGTTTGGCTGTATGACCCTGTATTTAATTGGTAATCTGCTCCAGGTGTTCTCCACCCCTGCGATCATGCAATAGTTACATTGGAGGGATTTGTTTTTACAGCTTCAAATTCAGCACAGCCATCTACCAGGAATTTGTATATGACTTCCTCTTCCCTGGGCTCACAAACATTACATATGTAGATGCTGACTCCAGGGTCCTCTTCTATTAAATTGCTACTGCAGCAATTATTGAACAGGACATTTAAACTCTTCTCAGTTTCTAAATGTAGATCCTTTATGACTGAATAAACAAAGTTAATAGACAGCCTCCTTGTAGATTGCCTGACAGGTAAACATTTTACATGAAACTCCTTTCTTTTATTAAATGCCTTTTAAATTTCTCATAGCTGTTTTAGGACCCGTATTCGTTACAGTGCTGTAAACTCTAAGTAAAGGCAGCTAAATTAATCTAAGCGTGTATTTTAAAATCACTGTCTGGCCGATTCACATGGTTGGTTTTGTTCTAACTATCAAATCTTTGCTTTCTTCATAGGTAGGTCTCTGTGTTTGGTTTAAAGAGGTGAGTCTATACATTTTGAATTCCGACGCCTTGAGAATAAAGCAAAAAATAACCCAATCAGTGTTCCCCCAGTTCATTGTTTCAAGACCCCCCCTGGTGTCTGTCAACCACGCGAGGATAATTGTGAGAAATCAGATTTGCTGTCTATTGTTTATCACCTAAATCTTTTCCTCGTGGAAAACACACCACCTCAGCTCTTCATCTGCTGGTATGTGGGTGTGAGACCCCCCCCGCCACATCTTGTCTCATTTACCTACCGTGGAGCCACCAAACTCCCGACAAGCGTGAGTTTTGGCTGCCTCAGCCTTGGCGTTCTAGCTGAATGCACGCTTATGTTCTTGATGTGTTACCTATATTTTGTCAAGTGTCCAATTGAATATCAACTTTTTAGGACAAGAATACACGAGTCATTTTATGAATAGCTACATAAATAGATGCAAAGGTTCGATGGAATTAGGAACAGCATGCAGTAGTCTAAGAACTTTGCCCCCCTTTGTGTCTCAGCAAGCAGAGAGTGTTCATGAGATCCACAGGAGCTTCAGAAATATGGGATAACAAGTTTACAATGTCTGTGTCATCAATTATATAAATCTTTATTTTCAGATTTGTGTCAAGGAGACTGATGGCATCACATATTGGATGGGGTTGCTATAATGTTTTTGAGTATGTTAAGAACTGCAGAAAAGATGTGCAACAAAAAAAGTAAGTAAGGCTAGAGTAAGGCTAATGTGAAAATGAAACGATAAGGAGTTTTTATCCCATATGGAAGCTCTTTCTCCTGCTTTGGAAGATGATCTGTTAGTTTCTTTCCATAAGTAAGAGATAAGGGAAAAATATTTTTCAAAGAATGCGTTTGCTTGGAGATTTGTTGTTTTCAGTTTCCTTTTGAAGCCCTCGGGGGCCTTAAGAAGTCGGTCATACAGAGATGTAACAAGAAAAAATAAAAGAAAAGCAACATTGCACGCTTTGTAATTTATTTAGATTTATTTAAATATCATTGCTGAATTTTCATAACAAAAAACACAGCTTTGTGCCAGTTAATCCCAATTACTCTTTAACTAGCTTGTGCTTTTACAAAATTTACCCTAATAGATAAAAAATGTATTGACACAATTATATATTGGTCATTTTAGTTTCGGTTTAAGATGTGAGGAAGGTGTTTCCGTTACCAGCCACTCCTTCACCAACATCTTAGTGCTTTCACGTGCCATGCCCCCCTCTCTACAATGCCAGCTCTCTGTGAAGCTATTAATATTTTATGTGATCATGGGCCTCCATAAGCAAATTTCAGTCCCCAGCAAGTTGAGCCAAAGCATGATTAATTTAGTATTTATACCCCGACAACCCTTTAAAAAACACAGGGCCCCTGGCCGCAAAGCAAGACACAGTTTGAAACAAGACCATCAGCCTTTAAATCATAATCAGTGCATCATTATTGGGGATTATTTCAGTTTGGGGACATATTTTCTTCTCTGTGAGCCCAGTGGCAGATGCAGAATGGCTGCAAAGTTGATGCTTAAAGTTACAGTTGTAAAGCATCATCACTTAAATCTGTATAATTATTCTGCTGCAAGACAAAATGCTGTTATTTTCTCCTAAAAAAAACCATGTACTCTATTCTCACTTGTGTAGAAAGGTCTGGGTGTTTAACCTGGTCTGTAGACAATGACATGTCTGTCATGGCTGCAGAAGGAAACGGTTTCAGAAAGTATTCCAATTTCGGTAACACTGATTGATTTATATAATGCTAAATGACTAAAAATACTCCGATCTAAATGCTTATTTTTTTAAACATGAGATGTCTAGTTTAAAATGAAGTTGGAGCTATTTTATGAATTATTTATTATTATTATAAAAGTTAAACATTTGACATATGTGTAATCTGATAGTTCTCTAAAGGACACTTAGATGAAACTCCATTTCCCCTCACTATCCTCTGCAGGGCTCTCTTGTCACCGTTTTTGCAACTATAGTGGTATGACGAGACAAGAGCCAACACATTCCTAATTGTAGCTCTGTGGTATTCTGTAAGGATGTTGGTAAAGACTGATGTCTATTTTACTGGCCTCTAGTATTGTAGAAAAAATGTGAAATGCATTACAATCTAAGCTTTTTAAAATAATTTTTAAACCTTAAGAGATTCATGGTTATTTATTTACCATTTATTGACATGGTATGGGAGACTAAAACCAGAAAGTACATTTCTTGTTTAAAATTTGGATCAGACTTATTTATATTATGTTTGATTGATCTTTTAGCTTGTAGTTTTTGCTAGTTACTTCAGCCTTTTGTAGCAGTCTCAAAATGTGAATGTGGTACAATAATGAGCTGATTCTTTTTTCCTCCAGGAATCAAGAATACGTTAAGAGAACCAAACAGCCATTTTCAGCTCTGGAAAGCTCAGATCTAGCAAATTAAAACTGTGATCCTATCTCAGTATGACGCACACTAAAAGCACAACAACTTAATTTTTAAATCATCAATGAAACAAAACTGTAACTACAAAAAATTAAATTGGACGGACCTCTTGGATGTGGTCTCTCCCTGTTTATCTGCTACATACCCATTCCTATAGGATAATTGTGTATAGCATCCATGTGAATCTAATTAGACGGTACACTAACATGATCACTGCACAGTTCAGCTTCATTAAACATAATCTCTTTGCAAACACCAATAGTCGGGTAGATCGGGTAATAAGGCCCCTCCCCCCGCTGTTTCTTCTGCCATTGATTTGAACAGTGATTTGCAACAAACAATCCGATGATCTTTGACAGGCTGTAACTGAGGTTAAAGATGGCAATTTAATTATGTGTCAGAGGTCACATTATAGGCTGACCCCAGACCGATTTCCACAAGGATTTGCTGATTTCTCAATGACCCTGTGTTATTGTTTAAACTAATCAACATAACGGAGAAATACAAGTATGTTGGAATACTGGACATATGCAATCTTATCTGAAGCATCTCATTACGCCTAGTTGCTTTGAGGACATCTTGACATTGTACAGAGTTCTGGATATTGTCTATATTCTGAATTTGAAAATGCTCTCATAAAAGTACCATTAAACAGTAGCAGTATGTATTTTATATGTTACAATATACCTGAAAGAAAATTTCAGTGGAATGATTTACAGTTTTAATTACATGTGCTTAAATCGGCTTTTATAAGAGCTTTAAAAGGTGATGAGGCTGTAGTGCCTTTATTAGAGCTCTTGTAAAACACAGAAATAAAGAGTATACACTTTACAGCTATTTATCTGACCTAATCTTATTCTGAATTAAATGATAACATTTTGTGAGAAACCTCTTGGTCAGCTTAAGATATTCAAATGTTCTGTTTCGTGTTTGAAGAGGATTTAATGGCAGCTTCAGCAAAGACAATCTTAGTACCAGTAAATAAGCTTTTTATATTTTATTGTCAAAAAGTTGTAAAACGGGTTTCTAGAGGTTGGGTAAAATCTCTTTAAGAACCTGGACAGTTTAATTGGCAAAACCATACCTTTGCATCCAAGAAATTCTGATAAAAAAAAAACTGTTCTGCCATTAATTCATGAATCTAAACTCAAGGTTGTTCTGTTTGCAATCAGAAGAACAATATGTCCTTCTCTGAATGATTCAAACAAAATTGAAATTTTCTCATGGACCACTCAAAGTCGGGACTTAAGTCTGATTCAGATGCTTTGGCCTAATTCTAAATAGGCAGGTTATCCTAAAAAAAAAAACAAAACACTCCAGCATCATTGAAGCAAAACATTTCTGCAGAGATGAGCAGGCCAGAATTCATCCACAACGATGTAAAAATAAATCCCAAAAACTCACTGCTATTGAAAACTGTCTATTTCTTAATTCAGAATTTCTTCATCTGGTGTCAAAATGGATTGATGGAAAAGCAAAAATGGAATAAATTATAAAAGACGCAAATGTTTTCCACACACCCCTGTGTCTCATCTTTTCTTGGCAGCTCAAGAAGCGCCTTTTAAGCTTGACTTTAATTAATCAATTAACGCACGGAAATGAAAAGCAATGAGCGTTCTGCTTAAAAAAGTTTTATTCCTTTATTTTAAACAGCCTAGATCTGAATAGGTTTTAGATGCCAAACAAAGGAAAGACTGTCAGAGCTGATTAATACAAAATCAATTAGAAGTACTTTTTTTTTTTTGTTTTAAACCACAAATCTCACTGCACTTACCGGTATTTTGTTTTTGTAAAAAAACAAACAAACAAACAAAAAAAAAAAACATGACAAAGTTGTTTATGCTGCTTGGAATAAGTATTGAGTTTTTCAGTTGTGTCACAAGACCCCTGAGTATGAGGACCATCAAACATTTCTGTAGGCAGCCCCTTATGCAAATGATAGGGCAATTGTAGATATACAAATATGTACCCATGGTCTGGGCCGCCTAATGGCCTCCCTCCCTTTGGCTAGCTCAATGGCTCATTTAGATATCTGCTTGGTTTATTATGTGAATAAGTCACGCCTGGCTTGTTACAACCCTCCAGGTTGCTGTTTCTGCTGTGTAGCTGAGATGTGTGGTGCTCAATTAGGCTGCCTGCCTGGCAGAGTTAACCCTTTACGCTAGATAAGCTGTTTTTTTTTTAACCAACCAGATGGGGTGCTACAATGTGTGTTTGTATTTATGTTCGTGTGAATGTGTGTAGGTGGTGTTTCTAGCAGGGATCAAAAGATCAATCCTAATACAGTGCTTCCACGCTGACCTCTCAAATGTAATAAAGGCGCCATCTCTCACCCTTGGGTCCTATTCAAGAGCCTCCCACCGCAAGAACAAACCTGGTATCTTTAAATTAGCTGACTCTCTTGCCCTGCAGGTAATTGCATTAGTTTATCAATGTTCAACACAATTTATTACTTACTCAGGCACTAGATGAATCCCGGTGTTGATGTCGCCTGTGCGGGGGGAGCATGTGTGGGTCTCTTTGCAAATAAAGAAGAGTAAAAACAATGACACCTAGAGTGAGAAATTTATTTTGCCTGGTAGTTTTTATCGATACAGGTGCTGTGTTATCAAAAGACGGCATGTTTTAAACCAAACTAAAACTTCACATTTTACTTTTCATGAGTCTAATTTCACATGCAGCACCAGTAAGTTCTATTTCTTGGTTTCCTTGCAAAATTAGCTCTTTCCTCTTTTTCATTGTAGCTCTTGTCCAATTTCTCATGGTCATAGCTCCAGTGCCTATTTTAAAACTTTATATGACAGCAGACTTATTTGCTTTAATAGGTACTTAAATCAGATTGCCTTTCATTACACTAAAAACAATATTACTGTCTGTTCTTCTCAATAGAGTCCTCTGGCTTGAGGCTGCTGTGCCTCCTGCACATCTGTATGCATTATGGATCTGTCTGAGGTAATAAACAGACCCCGCTCTTATTCCTGCTTCCTGGTATCATTATTCCTTGCCCCTCAGATGGATTATAGCCCACTATGCAACATGTAGATGAGTGGTGCTCCTCTGATTGCCTTATGGCCATCAGGCTTTGCATATTTACTGCCCATGAATCACAGGCAAGCCCACAGAAACATATTCTGATCAAGCTCCATCCTCCTGTTCTTCTCTCCCCTCTGCTCTGCTTTACATTTTCTCTGTCACTTGCTTTTATTCCTATTTCCTTTTCCTCTGTCGTCCTTCTCTCAACTGCTTCTGTAACTATTCTTTCATTGTCTGTCTTTCCCTGTGCCTTGATCCTGCTCTGTGCATTCCCAGCTGCTTAATTAAAGCATGCATTATTGATACAGCTATATCTTTGTCCATCTTTCTTCCCTGTTCATACGACTGCTACATTAAGTGTAAATTGTTTCACTGTAACTCCCATATAATGTTCCTGTTATAATCAGTGTTTCTGGTGCGTTAAGGCAATGGAGGACAGGGGAAAAAGAGAGGGGATGTGATTGGGATCATACAGGCTTTTACTGTAACTTACTGTTTGATGTGTGACTTGCATACTGCTGGCCCCCATAATTAGGTCTGTTTTGCAAGTCAAATGTACAAGGCACCAATCTGGAAAATATGCGGTTAATAAAAGGAACTTGTCAGGCTTGTGTGAGGGTGGTGGTTTTGTGTTGGCCTGAGGGAAAGAAAAGCACTCTTTACTGCTTACAGCATTTCTTTGTGAACAGTTACCATCGTCCTGTGAAATCTGAACTTAGCTAAAGTTTGAAGACCTGCCCAGTGTGTGAGAATCACTTATCTTATCATCTTCCTTCAGATAGATAAAGTTTTAAGGCTGTTAGGTAGCACAGTTTGTAGCCTTACATACATAGGTTCTCAATGGGCAGGATGGTATCCTCCCACTGTCCAAAAACAGTAGTGTAGATAATTTGGTCTCTGTAAATAACCCTTGGTATGAGGGTGTGGATGCATGGTAGTTTGCTCAGTGTCTGCTGCAATCTGTTTAGGATGTGACATCAGCCCAGCTACAACTCTGCAGGGATAAATGGGGACAGAAAACGTAATAATGTTATTATTCCCAGCCTGGTTTTTTTTCTCCAGGCTGGGTCTTCTCTCCTATACACCATGTATTCTCTCTGGATACTTAAGTTGGTTACCAAAAACTGGATAAACTACCCAAAGTAAAATGTCCTTAGAAGATAGTGGGTGCACAAACAGTTAATTATCCAGTGTGTTTAAGGGTGTATTCATACAGGTACCTGGAAATCCGTTAAAATCATGTACAGCACTTTCAATTCTCTTGTCACCGAAATGCACCACATAAATAAACTTGTCTTGCTTTTTGGTTCAAACCAAATGCAGGAATTTTTTATGTATGGAGTGAAAAAAAATACTTTCAGGTTCTACCTTTTGCAGGTAAAATATTACTAGTTTATGATCTTTGCATTAACTAGAAAAATGACAGGAACTACAGACCTAAATGAAGGAAGACCACCATAAATGTTCGGAGTGATGCATCCCTGTTCTGCATATTCCTATTTTAATACTGTTGTAAATTAATTTTGAGTGTCACAAGCAGCTCATTCAATGGAGTTTTGCCACACTCCATTCTTAATTTTGGAGTGGTGTGGAGAATGTGTGTTGCAAACCAAAACAGACGATGTGCTCTACTGCTCTCCCTACCTA
>JAUZNJ010088287.1:0-22862 GCA_034780135.1 Jordanella pulchra | reverse complement strand
CTCTCGTAGCTGAGGTATATCTATGATGAAAATTGCAGGCCTCTCTCATCTTTTTAAGTGGGAGAACTTGCACAATTATTTTCCCCACTGTATGCGACAAAATTGTTTTTGAACTTTAGCCTATAAAATTTGTTTGGTAGCTTTGGATTCAATGTTAACATCTACACTGGTGTTTCTTTAGGTTTATGGATCACAGTTAGACTAAGGAATAGGGAAGTGGTAGGTTTTTGCTTTACAGTTTATGGAAATTTTTCACAAGTTCCTGCTACAACTTGTCCCCATTCTATCAGTATCTGACGCATAGGGGACTTGACCACAGGTCAGTCTTTGACAAATTGAAAGCGAGACTGTGTGGTAAAAATACGTTCAACATCCGTGGATTTCATTTACATATAAACCTGGTTTTGGCAGCCACAGTGGAACTACATGCAACTGACAGCTAAGTATTGAAGTCAAAGTCATGAAAATTAAGTTTGAGCATAAAAATAGTTTTGGTTTCTTAAAGTGTTCCTAAAAGCATCTAGAGATTGATCCTGCATTGCACAGTTACCTATTATGACTTAAATCTTTGTGTATGTGCAGTTAAAATGTGTCCATTGACCATTAAAGGGCAGCTGTGGAGACACGGGATCAGCAGGGATGTCAGAATCCCCACTGATGTGAAGCGACACACAACCAGAAAGCATCAAGCATACATGTTTTTAAAGAAAAATGAAGTGGAAAAAATATCATACCCTTTCTATCTGCCTGTAACCCAGCCAACTCTGGCACCAGAAGGCTCTATGTCTGTTGTCAGTGTCCCTAACCGACTGTACTCATCACCCCACCTAAAGGATCTTTTAGACTCCATCCAGCACCACATCAACTTCCCCCTTCTTTTACCCAGCTACGCAGCAGGCTCTCAGTCAGACTGGTGCAAAACTGATGCCAAAGGGGAGAGAATCCCACCTGACATGGGGTCTGCCTGTGTGAGGTACATCTCAATCAGCAGGGGCACAGACCGAAGAGACTCCCTCTTTCCAACCCTTCACCACCCCTTATTGGAACCGCAGCCTTTCCTCCTCTTTCCTTCCATCCCTCTCTCTGGCTCCTACTGTCCTCACTTGAATGCAGGGAAACACACTCAGCTCTCCCGAAAAAATGAGGAATGAGGAGAGAATGCCAGGCTGAATAAACACTTTGATAAGTAGACAGAGGGTGAGGAGGACAGACGACAGAGGGAATGGCAGAGCTTAACAGGGACACTGATGCCTTTATACAACAGCATGGTAGGAAGTGTTCCTTTCCTCACACACTTCTCTGTGTGTCTGTCACCTCGCCTAGCTGCATCTGGCCCTGCTGCCCATGGCAGAAACAGAGGAAGTTAAGATTACTGAAAAACTTTAAGAACAGGAGGCTGGAGATGGGAGGGTGAAAGCAGACAGAAAGGATGGGACCAGACAGGGCAGGACATTATCACAGCAGGGGGTGAGGAGGAGAGTAAAGAGGATGATACTCAGTAGTTGCATTCCTCTGCCCATCTCCTCTCATGATTATTTTATTTCACCCTCCTGCCTTAAACCTTTGTCCTCGTTTCCCTTTTTAAACAGCAAAAACGCAAGGATTGGTAGTGTTACTTGCTGTTGGTACAAAACAGGTAGAGGTTGAGTTCTGGGTGATCTGTTCACATTGAATCATTAGCTACTAGTGTCATAGTGTAAAAAAACCTAGATCCTCCAATTATACAATAACTAATATGATAATATTGCTTTTCTCTCTCTTGGGTAAAATTTTAAAGTTTCACCAGCAGGGCAGGAAAAAGGTACACCTCCATAGAGGTAGTTTTAAGAGGAAAAAAAACATTAAAAAGAAGGGAATAACAACAGATAAACTATAAAAAATGTACAAAGAAAATATCAAAATAACGTAAAATCTGTTCACAGTGTAAGATGCTTTAAAAAACAGTTAGTTTAAGAATTTGGAAAACACCAAAGAAGAAGGATACATAGATACACATTTTAGAGGAGATTGAAAAATGTTTCAATCGTGATCATGTATGGAGGCCTCAGTCCTTGACGTTGCTAGTTCAAATCCCGGCCAGTCGACCATTGCCGAATGTCTTCCCCTTTCTCTACACCTCTTTCCTGTCTGCCTACTTTCAAAAATACAACAAAAAAACCCCCCTCAAAAATGAGATGCTGCATGTCTTCTATAAATCATTAGTGTGGTATCTTCTGCCATCATCTGCTGGGGAAACAGCATCAGAGCAAATGACCTAAAGAAACTTAGCAAACTAAAAGAGAATGCAGGCTCTATTCTAGGGACTTCTCTGGATCCCCTGGAGATGATTTCACAAAGAGGATTTCTTCATAAAGTGAAGAACATTATGACTGTAAAACAACAACTGAGTGTCATATCAATATACAAACAACTGGTTAAATAAAGCAAACTGTTAATTAGTACAAAATTTGAAGTCACATTTGGATCAATAAAGCTTTTTTGAATTGAGTTAAATTGAATAACATTTAGCTACTAACCCAATAAAACAAAATCATATCTATTTTTATCAGTTACTATAGAAATGAACAACCCAAAAGGAAATATAAGATTTGAATCTTATACAGGCAGCATACAACTACTATCCTCTTCTATCTGCTGTTTACATCTCCTCTCATCCTTTAGACACAAAGCCCTCCATGCATCCTCAGCTTCTCCAGGGTGTTTCAGACTGACCCACTTTCCCCCTTTATTCCAAATGAGCTTGATGTCTGACTTAAAGCGCATAAGCTTAAAATGTTTTAGCAAAAACTAAATCTATAGATAATAGAAAAACAGTTATTTCTTCATATCTTAAATAACACATACCCATTGTCTGTTAAAAACAGGGCAAACATATAAAAATGCAAAAGAAAGCATTAAAACATTGCATAGAATGTTTGTGTTTTGTATTTATGTAGAGATATGAGCATTTTTTTTAAGAAGACAGCTCTGTGATTAATTACGTTTTCTTATGCACATTGTGTCTATAAACCAATGCTTGTGAGCCCTGTCTTGTCCTCTAGTCCCCCCTTGGGTGGTAAGTGTCATTGCTGTCACTGTCACAGCTGACCCGCTCAGCAGCAGCACAGACTGAGCGCCGCCTGTTCAATGCAGACATGTCAGCAGATTTTCAGAGCCCCATGTGAAAGTGTGTGTGTGTTTGTGTTTGCCCTTGCCTACCTCTGTGCTTTCTCTCTGCAATGCATGGAAAATGAAAAGCGCTGTGTCGGGAATTTCTGTGGTCCAGAGTTTCCACGTGTGGATGAAGGGGAATTAACATGCACCACTAGCTCCTCAATCCAATACTGGATCTCTGCTTAGAAAACATTAAAAGTGGAAATATTTCTTATGATGCTGTTTTTTTTCTTGTTATGTACTGAAATTGAACAAGTTACAGTTACTTTTGGTGGCATCTTCAAATACATCTCTTTTGTGACACCCCCTAAGAAATGTTCAAGGTCTCTTCAACTATTTTTCTTCTGTTTTGCAGAATGAATTTTAATTTTATATTTTGAAAATTTAAGGTAACCTGATTATTTTAGTCACCAAAACATTTAATTCTGTAAAAATAAACAGGGGCCATAACAAATTTTTTTGAAGCTAGCACCGGCTCTGACATCATCACGTACTTTACAAGTTCTCCCAGCTAAGCAGGAGCTTGTTCATCGGAGCGATATCACCCTGCTTTTTCTATTCCAACAGTGATTTTGTTGTGTATTATGAATATTTGTCCCATCGGATTACTCAATTCTGTTCAAGTTTTAGCTGTCTGCCCCATAATGTCATCAAAAGATGAAGAAAATGAATTGTGATGTTAAAGAACAACTCAGGAACATACTTCTGGAACCCTAGAGTCTCAAACCTAAATGAAGCAAAAGTTACTCACTATGGACTTTAATTGCACCCGAAGAAAAATAATAACCAAGAAGCACCTGCTTAACAATCAAAAATTTCAAGCTCAATATATATTTTGCAGGCACATACAACCTTTTACTTTTACACAGTGAGATGAAGTTTGTAAGAGTTAGTCTAATGCTTTTAAACTAAAAGCGCCGTGTTGTCTAACAAACATGGCGGTGGTAGCATAATGACATAGGTTGTGTATTACACCATGTGGATTTCATAATGAAGAATTACGCTCACTAAACACGATTCATATACAATTCAAATTAATTGCTAGATGTCTGAAACCTTAAAAGATGAATGTTTTAAGATGGTAATTATTCCAAGCACACATTGAAATTAACCTTTCTATTACTAATACAAAGATTGCTAAACTGTTCAGCCAGAGTTATACCAATAGTTTGTTGATGACGACACAAGCTATTCTCCAGCTGCAGTATGCTGAGGGACATGGATCCAAGGGAATTTGATGTAGGGATATGTATGTTCATGTATAGCTTTGTGGCTGTTTGATCCCATTATAATGAAAAAATGTCCACATGTTTTTGTATAATTGTGATGTGGTTTGATGTGATTTCAGCCAAACTTCCACATAAAAACTGTTTAAATGCATCATTTAAAGTAAGATTAAAAATTGAAAAAAAAAATTGGCGCTAATGAATAGGTGTGAACTTCCTACTGAAACTGCATTAGGAGCAAGGGTCTATTCGCAAGCATTGCGTGTCCCTTTTCCATGTCAGAGCTTTATGGTATCAATAAAAGCTATGCAAAGGCCCAATATATTTTTTCACTTATTTAAGCTGGTGTAGTAATTAAATAAACATCTTTGGGTTTTTTTTCTGTTTTTTTTTTTTATTTATTTTAAAATATGTGGAAGATCTGTTTACCTAACAAAATAAGTTTGCTGACATGGAATCAATAAATTGCAATGCAATGAAATAAAACCACCGAATTGGGATGTCGCTATCCTTGTGCAACTGTTTTTATATATTTCACTCACAAACTAACAAGCCCAATTTCACACAGAGACTAAATTCCCCAGTTGCTTTCTTGCGATGCAGTCTGTTAACAGCCCCTTGGGCAATGTGTGTCCATGTGTGCTCTTACAATCTCTGTGTGTTACGTTGCATTCTGTTCATTCTGTAGTACTGGGCTCCTGCCGGAGGAACGAGGCTTGGCTTTCACAGCAGTGCATTGCAGCCAAACACAGAAAATGTTCTGCCAGCTTTATCTAATGTCTTTTCAAACACTTTAAATTCCATCTTAACTTGCACAACAACTTCTGCTCAAGCCGCTCTTTCTCCTTTTTGTATCTCACCCCTGCTGCTCCGCAAGTTGTTCACAAAACGTCTATTGTTTCTGTAAGGTTTTTTTGCTAAGACATAAAAATTTTACAGGTTACATTTGGGATGCATGAGCATCCTGAGGGTAAGGAAGCTGACATGAGTACTTCTTTCAGGTTGTGAGTAAAAATGTCTCTTCTAGATTGTCTTCCAAAAGTATAAACGCCCTTTAAAATCAAGTTTCATGTGATTTGATGAACCAGCATCAAGAAAAAGGATGTAGGGTTCAGTTTTGGCAAGCTCCATTTTAATCCAATACTTCTAAATATGTTACATAAATTTGTAAACAGAACTGGAATTCATTAACACAGGTTACAGCACCATCAGGGGTAGACTTCACAAAGCAGGGTTATATATTTTAAAAAAGACAAAAAAACAATGGATTATTTTCTTTAGTTCCACAGTTTATCCTCTCATTTGAGTGTCACATAAAAATCTCATCAAATTATACAACAAGATTGTGGTCGTAACCTGATGAATTGTTCCCAAGTATTAGACATTGCCTGCGGGTGGCATCATGCCTGCCAATGGGGGAGGAAACAGAGCAGTTTTCTTGGGCTGAGTTTAGATGGGGGCCTAGAACCAGACCTCTACAAATTTGACCAAGAACTTCTTATTATTTTTTGTTTTACAAAAAAACACTTATAAAGAAATAGTGTACATAAGCTTAATATTGAAGTTATATAAAATATTTTCCTATAATTATTTTCTTGGAATTTTTTTGTTCAGTATTGAGGAGTACCCCCAGCTGATACGGCTTCTTTAAAATGTATTAAGGTGCTTTGGTAAAATACTTAAGACTAGCTGTGATGCAGGTAGAGACAGGAAAATCGGCAGCCTTAATTTTCCAAATCCACCCTGGATCAGGCAGCAGCTCCATTACTTCAAGAAAAGAAGTAGAAAAGGCAACATGAAGCTCAAGGAGTCATGTTAGTGCTCTGATGGCTCAAATAAACTAGGATCTTTTGTGTATCTTTGCTAATTAAATTATAATCAATATTGGAACACTTAGAAAATATTGAAATTGATGTAATAAAAGTGACATGTTGATCAAGGTTTATCCAATAATCAGCATCACAGGTTTATACAATCTTGCAATTAGTCAGTGAGCCTACATATCAACCTACAGGCAGTCACTGAGCTATGTGGTGACATGGTTTGTACCGCACTCAACATGAACTCGGGCTACATGGCTTCTGGATAAGGACCCCTATAAACCGGAGACAACATTGTCCTGAGCTCAGACAAAGCTGTCAGCTGACCTGGTTGGCACTAATTTATTTCTCCATATCTTGTACAAAATGTCTACACAAAATTACACTAAAACCAGGTTTACAAAAGAAGATTAAAAAGACAGGAAGATTGCTACTTAGGTTCTTGACATCTTTAAAAAGAATATGCTCTGATCTGCCCCAGAAGGATTCCGTCAACAATCATGTCTAGGGTTGTTGTCTATTTCCCTTTTCTGGAAATATTGGAAGTTTAAATGTATATCTATACATGCACACCACTGATAACTCTTTCTGTCAGTACTTGCCTCCATTATCTTTTCACTCCGTGTCTGGTAAACCCAGATGCCAGAGATCAACCATTCTTATCACAGATCAGACTTCCGTTCAGCTATGAGTAACTGTTGGAAGTTTGAAATTCCAGGTTCACTGAGGCGGCCTTGGGGAAAGTTTATGATCATCTATCAACACCCACAGGACAGTAGTTTATAAGTTTGAACTAATCAGATAAGAAAAAATGATGACTGATGTATAAACAACAAAACATAACTGCTTCAACAAAAAAAGTGTGCTCACTCACAGTATACATGTGTTTCCACTTGTCTACTATCTCTGAATAAACAAAAAAAGACTCTAAGTATGCAAAATGGACGATGCAAACCTGCTTAACTTCACCACTCCCTTCTCTTGGGTCATTGTGCTTGCAAGGCATCAATCATGTTCATGTCTACTCACTCACATTTTACAGCCTTTAGGATAATGCAGTTGAGAAACAACACAGTAACCAACTGGTCTTAGTAGCAAACATAACCTGGTTTTTAAAAGAGGCCAATATAGTAACTCTGAAGAAATTACACCTGACTCCAGGTTAACAGGGTCTCTATGTCTAATCTTCCTTGTTTACCACCCATAAGACCTTTTTTTCAGTGTCTTCTGTCTCCCTCTTTTTTGCGTTCACCTCTAAGCTTTTCAATCCATCTGTCATCTTCCGCCTAAAGAATGAAAATGTGCCTATGGTCCCCATTAAACAAGCTTGTCTGTCTCTTTCCACTCTCTCTGTCTCATCTGCACTTTTTTTTCTCACACACGCCCACATACCATCCTCAGAGATGGCAAGCTCCAGCCCATCCAGCCTGTTGCTTTTCCTCTCTTTACTTGCGCTCAGCGATCAGTCATATTATTAGATGGTTTTTCATTACAGGGTCTGCCTTTCAGGTCAGGAGGCAGAAATCCTTATGCCATCTAATAGAGGTAGCTCTTAAACTCCACATTGAAGTATAAAAAACTTTACACCTTAAATTGATTTATGATCGAATCTTCATTCTGGCAAAATAAATGTTTTTTAACCTCCAACCTTTTGTTGGCAAATATATATCATGGAGTCTGCTTTTACTGGGGAAAGCATATTAAGGCCCAGAATCTGCAGTTTACTTAAGACAAAAGTGACTGAGCTAAGGCTGAATGAAACTTTTCATAATTACACTTCTCTCTTTGATAGTATTAATTAAATAATAAGTTAAAACGATACCGATAGAGTTTGTTTTCCTGCTTCATTTTTGATACAGACTTATAAAGATCCTCCCAGTTGACTAACTTGTGATAAACTCATACAATGCCTTTTTGCATTTTACAAATTCAAAGCAAAAACCATCCTTCACTTCATTTAAATGGGTATTCTAAAGAATTTAGGTCTGTAGACCATGATGTCCACAGTAGAAGGATGATTTTGTGCCAGATCAACCACTTCTATCTTATTTTAAACAAATGTTTAGGTTAATTATCATAATGAAAGATCCAACAACTACATATTTTAAGTTTCTGAAATTTATTTAATTTGTTAAAAGGTTTATATTGCCTTGCACTTCAACATGGTCCCGAGGGCCATTACACAAAAAAGGCCCACAGCATGACATATCCTTGACAGTACTTAACAGTCGCATCAGGTTCTTTTACACACGTTGATTCTGAGTTTCACACAGGACAAATCCAAAACATGTTATGTCAGAAAGCTCAGTCTTAGTCGCATCTTACCAAAACACATGGTCCCAGTTAAAGTCCCAGTATAGTTTGCTAACCAACACATAACAGACTAGTGATAATACGGTCCTCCTAAACAAGTCGTTGGCATGCTAATTGCATCTAAAGGTTGTTATTGAGACCAAATAAACCCAAAATTAATCGTGTGCATTAATTTATTTCTTAACATTGAATTTTAAACCAGATTTTATGACTTTATTGATATTGTTTAACATTAAGTGTGAGCTTACATCTTCAATAATGTTGAATCATTCTTCTGTATTTGTTTGCAACCACTTAAAAACAATGTACCATTTGTCACTTTTTTGTCAGGTAATGAGGTGCAAAACATTGTTGTGTTGACAAGAACCTTAAGAAACCATCTCATGTTGCAACTCCCAGATAGAGAGCGTCCCCCTTTTAAGTGAAGAAACATGAAGACAGAGTTCCAGCAAGCCAAAACATCCACGTTTCTGTTGCAGTGGCAGGTGAGACACTGTTTGGGAATGCAACCCGTGATGCTGGTCCATTCAGCTCCTACAGACTGTGGTAGCATGGATGTGATTGATTAATGATGTGAGCGTTAACAGGGCAAGCTTGATTTACATTTCAGTGTAAGTACCGTAGCTCCTGTCTGCGTCTGTGCCAGCACACGTCCCTCAGAGGGCCAGGTCCAATCCTGCAGCCAACCTTTATGAATTTTTCAAGCTTTTTAACAATCTGGACACCACTCCTCCCAACTGTTACTGGATTCCTGTGGGCAACTTTTAAACAACTGTTTTCTTCCACTTAGTTTACTTTTGTGATGTGCAAACCAAAGCTGGTATTTGTGTCAAACAGTATATCCTGTGCAATATGCAGTATACAGGCAGCATACTTTTAGGTACACATGTAGGGTTTAGGTAGCAGATGCTTCATTCTCTGTAAAGAAGGTTAGTGATGTGGAGACATAACTCACCGAGTTGTTTGAGATGCATGCTCTTCTGTGGTTAAAATCACACGGCACCTATTTTTGTCCAGAGCACGATTGACAGCATGACCCTTAAACTCTGACCTTTGCACAGGGTGACATTCTCAGCCTGTTAATGGTAACAGGAAGGTATTAGGGGTGTGGAAAAGAGAGGAGGAGCTAGTTGGGTGCAGCAGGTCAAGCCCAAAATGATGCACTCTGACGCATTGGACACTGGAGATGAAGGGTCCTGTGTTAACCCTTAGACAATACGGCCTCAGTTATTGCTCTATAATTAAACTAATTGATCAGCTCAGTAATTGTTAACATAATAAACTGGTGCAGAGAGACGTCTGTTTGTCGTCATGTTTGCATTTGTACCTTTATGCTTTGCTAGCTGTGTGAAACATCACAGGTGTGTATTTTGCAATTTTGTTGAAGCAAAAGTGTGCAGGCCCTGTTATGTTAGCAATGCATGTTAAAGAAAACATGTATTAGTTGGATTCCACATTTCGAATGAAACAAACTAAATTACTATTGAGCATGTTTGATTTAGAAGTGCAGCACTAAGTCAACAGTCCAGGTGAAATATGACACATATTAATCCATTTGCTTATACAGAGTGATAAATTATCACCATATTATTTCATATTTTGTGATAATGAGTCCAAGTCTGCTGGTGTAAGAGCATTAAAATAACACAAGAATGCTCAATGCATGACATTTAATTTTAAAATAGTTATTTATTTCATTAAATTTAAAAAATTTGCGATACATGTCTTTGAATTGATGTATCCTGTTTGTGTGATCACCATCTACAAACTTAAGTTACACATCACACACACCCAAGCTTGGAAAATTCAGTTCAGGCAGCTAGACGTGAAGTTTTCAAGAAGACCTTTCGCCTCTAACCCAAGAGGGGATAACCCCCATGAGGTTAAAATTCTCTATACTAATAGTATTACTGCATCATACCATGCACATTATTTATAAAACACTTTTAAAATAATAAAGTTAATCAAAGTGCTGTGCAAACAACTGTAAACAAAAGTTTAATTGAAACAAACAAGCAAAATAGGCAGACGTAAGGGGGGGATACACCCAAGACAGGACACCAGTCTGTTGCAGGGTACACAAGGATGTACAACCATGCACACTCACACCTAAGGACAATTGAGAGATGCCAATTAACATAAAAGTCATTTTTTTGGACCTTGGGAGGAAGCTGGAGTACCTGGAGAGAACCCACGCATGCATGGGGAGAACATGCAAACTCCATGCAGAAAGACCCCAGACTGGGAACGAACCCAGAACCTTCTTGCTGCAAGGCAACAGCGCTACCCACTGCTCCACCGAACAACCCACTAATCTAATGCATGATATTGAAATTAGTTAATTAACCTTCCTTATTTTATCATTAGAATTAAAGTCTCAGTATTATCAGTCACCATCCGCAGTCGTCTGGTCAGACAAATCATTTGTTGCTACAGTACATAACTACTCGGAGTCATGAAGCCATTTTGCCTTTATAGAAGTCACTTGTTGAAGGTCTAAGACGAACCTGTTTGGAAAGTAAGAGACACAGACACATATAAATGCTAAAGTCCCAGTTTAAATTAGCCTTAGAGCGTTTCCTTAAAGGGTTTCATGTTAGATTGATGACAATCTTACCACTGCAGTCTCGACCATGGTAACACAGTATATTTGTGCAAAGATTAATTAACATTTTTCCTTGCCTTTCGTGTCGCATAAGCCTAGATTGTTTTAGTTCGACAAAAAGCTTCACTTAAGTGTTGTTCTAGAAGGATTCTGGGTTTTAAAACTGCAAAAATCAGTAACACATTATTCTACAGGCATGGTTTTATTTCTACCCCTACACAACCTACACTGTAAAAACATTCTAATTTATCTACCAGTCCATTCATAAATAGTTCATTCAGTCTATTTACATGTATTATTTTGCAACAGCAGGCATGTAAGTAATTTCTATTGGGGTTGGTCTAACACAGCATGAAAGACAAAAGTATTTTCCTGCACTAAAAAGGACTGAGGGGGAAGCTAATTCTTTGGTCTTCTGAGGTCTGGTGCTCTGCTGGGTACCCAGAGGACTGCTCAGGTGCTTGGAAATAGATTAAAGCTTATCTGACAAAACAGATGATACCAGCTCTGATTAGCACTGAAAGGGACAGACTTTGCATGTGTGTAAGTATGTCTAGAATAGGTCAATGAACATGTCAGCATCAGTAGAAGGGGGTTGCGCACAGTTCACTGGTTCACCCTGAGGGGTGAACTAGGCTAACAAAAAAATGTCTGATTCTGACTTTTTGCAAACAAGATAATCACTGAAATCTGTGAGTGAAACAAAACTATTCCTGTGTGGTGTGTTTGAGGACATACCAAACCTTCCTTGAAAGATTATACATTTTGACAAAATGAGAGATAAGAAGGAAATCGCATTTCATCTGTTACTGAAGCTGTCTTTGTCTGCTTTTTTCACCCTGCCTGACTTCCTGAAAGCTGCAGGAATGCCGTCTCATTTTCAGATTTCCTGCTGATAAGTCCAGGTGAGTGACAGGGATGACACAGTCTTATCCCAATATTACCAGAAGCTCCTGGAATTCTAACTCCATCAAAGCTGTGGGAACTTCCCAGGCTAAAGCTACCAGCATATGAAATTCTCAATCTCACCACCTTAAGTATATGTATAATAACAAAAGGGAAAGGTCAATAAAGGAGAAACTCTGCATTTGGGGCTTTATCTCCTGTTCCATCTGGTTTGAAAATCTGTGGATTCAACGGTGAAAAGAAAGCAGCACAACTAAATGCCTTTAGAAGTCAATAAACAGTAAGCAGAGACTTTTCCAATCTCAGTATAAATATATCTGTTCTATAGAGAACAGCTAAGAAAAAAAAGCCACCTGAAAATTAAGAGGCAAAAGTCATTAATACTGTGGAGGAGTTTAGATTTGAGTTTAGCAATAAAACAACATCCTAAGGTTTTTAAATTTTCATAAAGCTCTTTTTAATTTTTGAAAATGAGAAAAGAAAAATTCAGGCACAACTGCAAGCAAGATATGGCTTTACACTATTAATTAAAAAGCCTGGCAAAACTGTGGTAACTGGAGAGTATTTTAAAAGATTCAATTAAATTAACGATTGGGTGTCAAGCATTACTTGTAACTGCACCGAAAACTTTCTACTGTGAATTAATTACATTTAACTCTTGGTGAAACAAAGTGAGACAATGAAACAGAGATTATGTAAGAGCACCGATTATAAATGGGTTGTGATATAAGGATCAGGTGTTTGAAGCATTTTATCACCGAGACAAAAGAAATACAGTCTTATGTAATAACATTTTAGATTCTACTAAGATTCCTGACCTTGCTTGATCTGACAAATGTCAGGAGAAGTAAATGTTGCTCACTCTGACCTGTTGCTTGCCTGCTTTTTACAGAGTCTAAAGCCAATGTCTAAAATCGTACAACTGACCTTTGATTTTATTGCGATTTTTCTAGTGAAGAAAAATCCTAATTAGGAAATAACTAAAATAAATAGATCAGATTTTTAAATAATAGCTGAGTACACAGTGATTGAAAATGTATCCCCATCATATTCTGTTTGTTTTGAATTTTAACTTCAATATCAAATAAATTTTTTCTTAAAAAATAATTTATTAAATCATGGCAAGTTATCCAGAGTTACATAATAAACTTATTGTGACCATATTTCTAATAAAACTAAGTTAAATTTCACCTACAGTATAAGATCACTGCCTGATTACAGGGAGATCTGTAAACTCAAGAAATCTCTCAGGTGAAATATGTAAAACATAGCTGCTGCTTTAAAAACATAAGTCTCGTAATAGGTAAAATAAAAATATTTATAAGGATTAGGTACTCCAGAGAACCCTGGAGTTCCTAATCTGGAGTTCCCAAAGACCCTGTATACGAGTCATTGGAAAAAAGAACAAAAAAAAGAAACAACTGTGTTGGACCTTCAGAAATGTATCTGGCCAACCAAAATCCGTCCAAGAACACACTGCCAGCTCATCCAGGAGATTATAGAAAAGCTTCAACATCGTCTGAAGTCCAGCAGGCCTCACTTGCTTTGAGGTCAGTGTTCTTCTTCAATAAAACAGAGACTAAGCTTCTGTTAAGACAGTGACAAGACTGTGTGTACTAATAAACAATTTTTTCCACATGTTTGATCTTTTATGAAAAAAGTACCATATTTGTCTTCATTTTGACTGGGTGTGAGAAAAATCTGTATGTTTGCTTGCCTGTGCGGAACACCCTTTTACCAAAAGCAAATTCCTCATACACGTAAAACACTATTTGGCGATAAAGTGTTTTCTGATACTGATAATCCACATGTTCCCTCGTAAGTAAGGACTTCGGTCACACACATTCATAGACAAGGAAGTTCTAATTTCTCCACATCCTGTAAGTCTGCATCAGTCTCCACAGCTGTGTCTAGAGATTTAGCAGGCCAGCAGACAGCGCTACATTAGAAGGTCCTAGCGAATGGATGTAATATCATTGCCTATTGTTATTGCTCTGTGGTAAAACCATCTGTCTTTCTTCCTCTCTCAAAAATATTTTCCCCTTCTGCACCTCTTTTAGGCACCTAAGGAAAGCTTCCACCTGGAGATGAGCTTTGATACCCATTTTGAGTACCCGACTGACCTAAAGTACAGATGCCAAACCCCTCATCCTCTCCACTCCTCCTTACTTATAAAAAAAGACTCCTACCTTACCCTCCTTCTGCCCTCTTGTCTCCTTCCTCCTCCTCCTCCTCCTCCTCCGCCTATACTGCCCTCCCTCCTTCTTCAGTAGCCCTCCCGCTGCGATGCGGTTGGCTCCTTTGATCTGGCCCAGCACTCTAATTAGAAGGAAGTGAAGTGTGGGCCAGTGAGGTCACTATTACCCGTGACCCCTCTCATCGACCACTCCAAATGTCGTTAGGGAGCGAGACGTTCTCACGGCGTTGACCCGCGAGCCAAGATGGCGGGGGATCTGGATTGCGTTAGGGACCCCAGTAAAAATCAGGCACAATTTACATCTAATTTGAGCCACTGCAGAGGTCAGTGAGCGGCATCTCGTTAGTGTCCAGCTGCGGAGAGTCGGGAGGAGCAATATTAATACCTGACAAAACTGCTTCGAACTTTGTTAGGCCTCCACAACTGGAGAAGGTTAAATCCTCATCATAAACAGAACTATGTGACCCAAATTTGACACTTTTGCCCTGTATGTTAGAATACATCATGTGAAAACAAAGAGTTGGACATAGTTTTGGAGTTCACTCTAACTGGAAGCATGAGGTCTTGCACAGAAGATTCATTATAAAAGCTATAACCTGGATTTAATGGTTAAAACCTCTCATAAATATAATGACTGGTCTTTGTTTGTGGCTAAGACTGATAAAAGTACATGTAGGGCTTGTGCGTTTGATCATGGCTGTAAAGTAGCAGGATTTTACCGTGTGTGTGTGTCAAGGGATAATGTGTCATTACATGAAGGATGTGAGTCACAAGAACAGATCGGCGAACACATAAACTAACAGATTTGAGAGTAAAAAAAATGGATGCTAATCACACTTTGACTCTGCTTGTTAAGGGTATTTCCTCTTGCTCACTTAAACGCCCAGGGTGGTTAAGTCTCCCAAAGCTGCTGGAATCCCTGTAGCACATGAAGATACTCCCACAAGCCATGTAACATCAGTTGCTTCTTGTAAACTCCTATCTATAAAATGACGTACACTTACTGTTATATGGCAAACTCTTGGGTCATCCATCATTCATTTATCATTTGCTTCCCAGAAGACTGAGTTTTCCCTAAACCTTATTTGGGCAATTACCATCGAGTTTATCGCATTCCTTTTATAACTGTAAAGCCTTGTACTACTGGATTGTCATAGTGATTTCTAGTTGAAAAATAGAAAAAAGCAAAAAAAAAAAAACAAAAGAGAAATGAAGCAGAAAGCAACAGAGGAAGCAGGTGACTATTGCTGAACATTATGTATTGAACATCCAATTCAAATTTGTGTTAGAGGAAAATTCACAAGTATTCTTATCCTTCCTGTTACTCTGATATTTCAGAATAACTACTGGTTAAAAAAAAATTAAAAGATTCTGGGAGCATTCAGACAGGTACGATTCCTGCTAAAAGTTAAAAAAGGGCTGTCCAGGCAGCTGCGTGGCATCCCGATCCTTAAACGCTAATTAAGCAAGCCATTGAAAGGCTTTAAATCCATTTTGTCTAATAACACCTTCCTTTCTTATAGCTAAGGCTACAAGTGCTGTGTTATAGAGGATTTTTAAATTGCACTCTCAGGCTCAGACACTGAGAAAAGAAAAAAGTCACTGCTGGAGCTTATTAGTGTAACTAATCTTGAATGAGGTCTAGTTGAATAAAATGTTTTAAAACTATTTAAAACAATGTTTACTCTAACTTGGAAATACAAAAAATAAAAATCTGGAATAATCAAACAACTTCTAACGAATATAAGATATGAGTTTTTAACGAAATGGTCTGCCTGTTTACTCTCTTTAAGGTATGAGTCATTCCAGTGGTTAACCATGTTGTATCTTTGCTTCCTTTGAAGCAGTTTTTAGTTTCTTAATGATACTGGTGCCAAAACTGTTTCCTACTTGAGACTTTATAGGTAAGGATAAATCCCCTTCTATTGATCTAATAATTTCATAAATGTTTTCCTAGACTTTGGTAAAGTGAAAGTTTCGACTTCAGTCATCTTTGCTGTGACACACACCTCATCATCATCCATATATAGAACTTAAAAAAGGTAGGAATCCAAAGAATATTTAAAAATAAATAAATCTTTCAAAACAATAAGGACACAACTGTAAATGTTTTATTGTTTGGAATACTTTAGGCTTGCAAATATTTTTTTAATGTTTTTTTTTTCAGTTTATGTGAAGTAGATGTCAACATTTATGTTACCTGTTGTTATAGCATTGGTATTACAACCATTTTGATTGGAACAGATTATGGAGACAGTTTTTTATTTTTTTTTTTTTCACCACTGGCAAGTCAAAGTTCAACCCCATCCGCTTAACAATTATGATGTTTTGTTCAGTTGACACTAAAAAAGACACTGTTAAGAGAGTATGCTAACAATATGCATCTTTCTCGTCTGATGTTTCGGTTGCCAATAACCTTAGGTCAGAGTTTGACATTTTTCCTTTTTACTCAATTTTGCCGCTTTGTCTAACTTCTAAGCACATTCAAGGACAGAAAATGACAAAAAAAAAAAAACCCAAGTCCAAAGAAAATGTAAAATTCTTTCAGAAAGCCTAGGGAACATGTATTCAAAAATACCAGCTAAGCTTGTGGACACATGAGCACCCATGAAAACAAAGATGGGGGGGGTTACTTTGGATAGCATAAGAGCACATCAAACAACCTGAGTGGTGCACCTCTCCTCCCCCTCCCTGTCCCTCACGCTGTATTGTATTATACTGAAATTAAAGGGGCTGGGAAGAGAAATCCATATATCTGAGAAGTAAATGACTGCTTCCTGACAGTTCAAAGACATTTCCAGGTTGAGAGGGCAATGATTTAACATGCAATAAAAATATACACCAACCAATCCACTCATTATACACTCAATCCCAAATTTGGGGAGATATTAGCAAATTACTAGGTGTGCTTCTGCCTGCTGCTGTAGCCCAGGGTGATGAGTGATATTCAGGTGTGTGCAGCTGTACTCATCTATTAAAAGAAAGATAGACTTGATTTACAAAGAACCTCAAAAGTGAGAGGGCGGTCCATGTAATTATGATGTCTAAGGTTTTCTCATATAATCTGGGAGGTGGGGAAGGAGAGAGGAAAGTATGCGTATTTAGTGTTTGCTAAGAGCGTTCAGCGTCTGGCTGTCATCCAGAGACTTGATTTAGGTGGATTATGTTAATCCATACCAGCTTCAAGTCTGTCTCCTGATGATCTCAGACTCGGTTAAGGGGTAGAGCTGACCCAGCTCGTCTATAAGGCGGAAGTCCCATGAACCCAAAGCACACAAGGGACTAATAAAATCAATGAGCTGAGATGAAAACACATATATTCAGTACAGCCGAAGATCTGTTCCCTTTATTCCCAAATATTCCTAAAGTCAGTATCCTTGTTAATGGACATTTATACAATCAGTCAGAATCAGACATACTTTAATAATCCCAGAGGGAAATTACAGTTGCAAAAATAGAAATAAAATAGATAAAAATATAGAAAAATAGCAAGAGATACTTAGAGGATATTCTGCTTCCCAAAAAATAAAAAAAAAACAGGTAAAATAATTGTGTTCAAGCAGAAGATTTGTTTTTAAAGTTTTGCTTGAAACCTCGTCACGTTAACTTCCATCAACAAATCCCAACTTTAAACAGCTTTTCCTTGAACTTCCCACCTCTTGTCTTTGCTTTCTCTGTGAGAGAATTATTATCCCCAACAGATAAAAGAGCAGAGTCCTTTGCACCTAATGCTCAAGCTGTTGTTTGATCCTGATAAAGGTCCTATAGGTTAGATAACACATAAACCAGACACACCCAGTCTCTTAAGCAGCAGCAGGAAGTTATTCATTCATTGCGATTATCAGGCCAGTACCACCGCTCCCTGCTTCTTTCTGTCTGTGGTATGTGAAAAGAAACACAACTGACCGGAAAACAGGAAAACTGCATGACAGATTTCAGCAGTTAAATAAAATATGCTAGTATGTTTGAATATACAGAGGGGATGCTTAAAATCTTTGCTGAAATACATGTCGCTTTCTATGCTAGTTGTGCATCGTTCTGATTTATAGCTTTTATATTATTTATATTCTAAATGTAGTTAATTTTATCCTGTTTTTCTTCTAACAGCAACTGATCTGTGCTTCGGAGAATAACTGGAGATACTTAAAGTCATTTAAGCATGAAAGCATTTCAACAGGTTTGGATTTTTTTTAACAATTAGGGGCTATAGTTTTTCATACAAATAAAAATATAAATGAACTTTTGTAAATTTCCTGAGCCAAATCTGTCAAAAGAGCTCATAATCTTGCTAAATTAAAAGGTAGACTCACTACTGGCTTTCAGAGACTTTAGGAAGGAGGGAAGCAGCTAGCTACTTAAAAAAGGATTGGCAGAGGGTAACGATTTGTTTTTGGTCCTATTAATTTAGCAACTTTTCAAGTCAGAGGATTTCAAAGCACTTGACACTATATTCCCCTACAAATTCACACGCTGATGGTGGTAAGGTACATTGCAGCCCCTGGTGCATTGGGGCACACTAAAAGAAGTAAGGCTACCATATACAAGTGCCACCATCAGAAGGCAGTGAAGTGTGTTGAACAACCGAGATGGGACTTGAACCATCAACCCCCTCAGTTGCAGGACGAACTCCACTGTCTTGTAGTGAAAAATACATCATGGTAATCCTGCAGAAGGTTATTTTTATAATAAAAAGATGGTGGCGGGGGATAAAACACAGCAGAAAAAGAAAGGTCAGTAGTATGTTATTGAACTTTGATGCATAGAGATAATATAAATGAAATAAAACTTTTTGCTCAGACCCTCAGCTAGAAAGTTTACCACTTTTTCGATCCCTTGCTCAGACAAAATGAAGCTGATACAAAATGCTCCGGTGACATCACTCTGCCGTAAACAACTCCAATGATTGCTGTGCTTTCCATCCCTTTTAGAGCAATGTGTTCTGCAATAAGACAAATAAGCATGTGAAGTTTTATTAAGGAGAACTGACTTTTTTCCTTTAAAACAGAAAATAATCCAAAACTTTTGTTTTATATGCATAAACAATACAACATCTAGCCTGAACATATGTAATAGTCAAATGTCTTATAACATTCCACACAGTGTGAAATCCAAACTCTATCATGCCCCTATCAGTAACTTCTTATGGAAAAATGCAACTGCCTCTTTAAGGTAGAATCTCCATTTTCATTTTGCACTTTCTGAACTTTTTTCTGGCTGCTTCCTGTATACTGTGTTTTAGCCTTCCTAAATAGGTGGAACATTTCTATGATGTCTGAGGGCATTCCCTGAAAACAGGTAGACAGATTTCTAACAAAACCAACAATTATAGGTCGCATAACGTGTTTATCCATGTCCTCATCTATGTATCTGTTGATTGTGTTGCAGTTCAGCTGAACGGTGTAAAATGGGTTTTACCTACGCGCCATTAATGACTTCATCAATGTGCTACAGAATTTATTGATTTGCAATCATGATAATTACTAATATTTGCTGTCTCACAATCAGATTTTTGGGAGTATTTATACATTTTATTTAATTTACATTCTATGAAAACAGTAAAATGCTAATTATAATACTGGATCAGAAGTGATTTATTGACTCAATAACAGTCCAAAACAAACTAACAAATTGGCCTATAGTTTCAGCATTAATGTGCTCCATCTGTGTACATTCCTGTTTATGAGTGTAGGTCTCTTGTGTTGCTTTGTGACATTGAATACTGTTTTTATGCCCCACATAGGACCCCTGGTGACTGTTTCCTGAACTTCAACCTCAACCACCTGTTGCCTGCAGGTCCTAAATGTCCATCACATCCCCCGCCCCACCTCCTCTTCCCCCTAACCTCTTCAGAGGTGGGTTATTGCTAAGGGGGGCTGTCACCTGACAGAGGTGAAGTTGAATAACATCTACAACAGTAACAGAGGCTCTGTCACTTTCAGCGCCTTTGCGACCTTCCACCTCTGACCTCTGAACACCTGATACAGTTAAGTCAGGTTTTTACATGTTTTTCACCTCATCATTGAAATTTTTTCTGTCTTTCATGGTTATTGCTAATGAACAGCCTTAGGCATTCAAAAAAACAAGAAGACACTGCTGACAAATTATTCTTTGTTGTTACAGATTCTTTTATTTGTCATAAACATGAAGGGCAGGCTTTACCAAAGTACTCATATGCACACCCAGCTGCATAGATCAAACACTTTTTTGTTGCATCATAAAACTTACAGCACTACTGCAAATAAGGTCTGCTGGCTTCATTTTTAACAGGTAAACACACCCATTCAAACATCCGTTCCTAGGCATGCAGAACTTTATTACAAAGGTGAGAATAGGTGAAGTATTGGTGTAAAAATATCCGTCTTCATTACAGCAACCTATTATAGATAATTTCAAATAACTCAGCCTTAGTTTTTTTATCATGTGCTTATGAATAGCACAAAGTACAAGCACTGATTTATACACACAAGCATGAACATGGCCCATTTGTGTGTTAATGATTAGGAGATGGAGTCATTTCGTTGGTGCCAGAGGTTTCCTAAGTGGTGCTATCTGTGTCACAAGGCCAAGGCTTCATTTTTTTTATCTGATTATTTCTTTCTCATGCTTCCCATGGGAGACCTTTCTTTCACTTTATTACAACCAGTGTTATTATATTTCAATCTTCATTTTGTCATTTTGTAATCCTGTATTGTGTCATTTAAAAAGCAAATATAACAGAGGCAAATTTTACCTTCCTATGTTAAACAGGGCAACTAAGGGCAGCTAAGATGCAGAACATTTGGGTTGGTCACATAGGTCCTTCCCGCTACAGCATCTGTATAAAATAGTTGACAACACAAGTAAGGATCTTGTTTAAGAAAAGCACTGTAAGAAATCCTGAACTAGGGCTTCACAACATAATGATGTCATTTTGTTCATGCATCCCTGCAGATAGATTTTTTCATCTGTTTATCTAGAGAAGGTAAAGCCTTTAATAAGCAAAAGTAAAGAATATGATAATGCAGACATCTGCAACATTGGTACTGAAGAAATGATCTCAAGAACAGATCACTTGCACCTGCCCTATGTTATAGTGTAGGGTAAGCTGTCTTCTCTACAACATATGACTTGTGCCATAGAAAGTAAAACCTGACAGAAGAAAATACCAGAATAAAAAGAAATAAATTAAATAGGTGAAAGCAATCAATGAGAACAGCCTTTAAAAGCTCTGAACCTTATTGGCAGCAACAGCAGCCAGACCTGCAAGAATCAGCCAATCAGCATGGCTGCAAACCAGTGTCTGCATTTATACTAGTGAAACTATTGAGTTGAAATTATGATCTTTAGATTTATTCTCTGTAAATTATATAAGAAAGTAAAGCTGGATTAAGCTAAAATGAATAAAACCTACTACATATAAATGTTTATTGCATCTCTATACATTTTAAACTTGCTTAAGGCAGTTTACAAGAACTGAAATTGTGTGACTTATTTCAGCATCATGTCAAGTGCTTTGCTCCCTGTCCTGGGGAGTGCATGTGTGAAGCTTCCTGTGATAAAAGTATGTTTCTACCCGGGAGCACAGCTCTGTATATTCACAGGCAGGTGAGTGACAGCTGTGTCGGGGCCGAGTGACAGCGACCCATGTGAGTGGTGAATCATAGTGACAGTGCACTGGGAAGAGGGAGCATTACAGCTCCGTTGGACGAGCGACCTCTGACCTGTTGTGTTAGAGTGGAGGCATCTCCAAACAATAGCATAAAGAGCTCCATGTGCTTAGAAGAAGATTAAAAAAAAGAAACAGCTTGAGGTCTTCTCTAATTCATATCAATGTGTCTATCTCTGACATTAATGCTGTCCTAATGAGGCCCGCTGATAACACCAGCGTAACCACGGGAAAATGCAAGGAGGGGAGAGGTGAGGGGTTAATAGGAAGAAAGGAAAAGGATTTAGAGAACATCAGAAAGATACAGAGTAGCAACTAACAAAGACAACCACATGTGTGTGCAACAGGAGTCTTGCTGATGTACTTGTGAAATCCTAGCAAACTCCTTAAAAATCATTATAATCATAGTTCTAAATAATATATTTTAATGTCTAACTTCAGATAAATTACATTATAGCAATATTACACAGTGATGAGGAGAGGTTATGAAACACAAATGCAATGTACTGAAACAAAATCAGGTGCAGAAGCTGTTTACCTTGTGTAACAAAACAGATCAGCAAGGTCTGCTCTGTATCCATGCCATAGAGGCAAACTTTTAAAAAAGCAATTAACCAATATAGCCCTATAGTATAATTTTTTTATTAGTTCCTTCATTTATTTGTTTATCCATACATGAATGTATTAAAAAAAAAAAAATCGGAAAGAGGATTAGTGTCAAATACAACGGCTGACAAAGGAATGAGATGCAGAATATAATGAGATCTTCAAAGATTACTTTTTCAGTGCTTTTAAAAGTGATTTGTATTTATCTGTAGTTTTATTGATTTGGTGAGACATTGAATTAGCTATCTCATAAGCGGTACTTGCCAACCTTTCAAACATAATGTCCAGTGGCGGCCGGCCCATAGGGGGCGCTGGGGCGCCGCCCTCCCTAGAGATGGAGGGGAAAAGTCATAACATAATTTTTTTCTTAAAGTATTATCAATGTCAGTTT
>JAUZNJ010088276.1:0-22863 GCA_034780135.1 Jordanella pulchra | reverse complement strand
ATAGATAGATAGATAGATAGATAGATAGATAGATAGATAGATGGACGGACGGACGGACGGACGGACGGACGGACGGATAGATAGATATTATCACAATTTTGCAAACTGCAATATTCTAACCTGCTAATATCAAAATTTTATGTATGTATTAAAAAAATCCAAGAGCTGTATATGTGTTCAGCAGAAGATATCGATCATTCAATCATTTTATTGTTTCAGTTGTCATATTGTTAGGGGTTTGAGTCTGCATCTGACTCAACTTGAGGTCCACATTTACCAATGTGACTGCCTCTGCTACAAAAATGGCACTGCACCCCACAGCAATAGGGCTCCACGGCGCCAACTACCGTAGAAGCAGCGCAGAAGTGGTGCATTTCCTTCTGTTGTTTTAAGGATTTTTTAAAAATCGATATTGGGAGCTAATAGATCGATATTATAATGGCCCACCACCAATGGCTCACCAAATCGATTTCTTTCCACGTCCCTAACTAGAATAGCTATGTGAGGAGTTCCTAATCTTACTGGTTGTGTTTGGAGAGTAAAATCAAGAAACGAAGATTAATAAAAGGTGGATGAAGAATTAAGCTTTTCATAAAGCAACAGAACAAATATCCAAAAATCCAAGCGGCCATCATTCTGACGTATGAAAGGATGGGTTAGTACAAGAGAGAAATGAAGAAAAGGTTAAAAAAATAATAATAGAATCAGAGAAGGCAGGACGATGCACTAGAGTAAAGTTACTCAAAAGAATGAACAATAGGAATTAAACTACAATATAATTTTACTTTGAGAATAAACTGGTGTAAGACTATATTGACACAAATACACATCAGGTAATGTTGGTTGCAGCTGTAGTACTTTTAGATCCTCATTCGCCTTTTTCTCTTCCCTTTCTCTACTTTGATCATCTCCTATCTGCTCTTTTTTTGCAACTAAGCTGTCCTCTTTGGCTGAATCCTCCTCTTGTACTTTCAACCCTTTTTTGTCATCTCTTTTGTCTCATTTCTTAACTTGTCCTCCCAATTCCTTTCAGCACACATACTGTAAAAATCTCTCTCCACTCTTTGGCTTGCCTCCCCATTCCTGTCCTCGTTATGCTGTAATTGGCGCTGGAAACCTTGAGACAAACAGCTCAGTATTCGTCAGGCTGACAGGAAGCCTGTTGGCTTCCATTAAGCTTTAACAAGTGATCGGGATTGGGTAAAAAGTTATGGAAGGACAGAATGCCCAGCCAGCTGTTTTTATTGTCACTCCTGCTAGCATACAGCTAAAAGTGTCACAACAACACACACATGCACATACTTTTAAATATCTGTGTATCCAGTCCAGAACCTTTGAGAATTTCTTAAAGAATGTTTGTCTAGATGTAGTATATCCAGAAACATAATAGGGTGTCTATTTGCAGGAGAAACTGAACCAGTCTTTCTCCATTCTGCCAGGACCATTCCCTCTGTGTAAATGTGACAGCAGTGTTATTGAAGTATGCAGAACTTAATCACAAGTGTCACACAGGAACCCTGAACCACAGTGGAGATAAATGTCAGAGAGGCATCTATAACCTCTGCAGAACATTTCCAGATGTAGAATGCATAAAAGATTACAGATTTGTATTTACGAATTTTTTTTCTTCTTCGAAATGGTCACCTTTATTTTAGTTTAGAAAGCCATCAAGGCTGGGGTCGATCATACAAACCTGATCCTGTCCTCTTTGGCTGACCTGTTTTATTTGTGTCTTTTATAAACTGGAGATGGATTTTTGGTGTCACATCTGCGGCTCTGATAACGTGATGGTTTGTTTTGTTTTTTTTAAAACAGAACTCTACCTCATATGGAAAGGCCATATTTCCATCTGTTCCATTGTATTTTAAAACAGAATGATAATGCAGAAGCCTTCAGAGAAAAAGGGGAAAAAGCTTGTTAGGTTCACTGTCCAATAGGCAGGATTCAAAAACATATCAAACATTAACAAAGTATGTAAGGTACCATAGGAAACCATGACAACCACTATGGGGCCATGCAAAGTTTTTTTTACCCTTGAAACTTTTTTCACAGTATCTTTCATTGCTACAACATACTGGTTTATTTCATTGGGACTTAATGTTGTAGACCAGAAAATAATTGTATATAGCTGTGAAAAGGAATGAAAATCATAACATGATACTTGACATGTTCCCTAAATAAAGTGCAGTGTAACTGACTAACTATTGAAATCACCAATAAAGGAAAGAAAATGAACAATGGTTTATTTTAGTGTGAGTATAAATGCGATCACCCTTCAAAGGCTTTAGAGACAACAACAACATTATAAAGACCCTAGAACATAGCAGTAAGGCCTGGGAGAAGCTCATAAAAAGACCAGGATAGGTTTTAAAGCTATATGCTAAACTCTGAATAGACAAAGTGCTGTTAAATCCAACATCTTATAGATTCTCTGCTCAGTATTGCTAGCATGGCGTTACCAATTCATTAAATTCTTTTGTGTTTCATTTCTTAGTTTATTCTACTGTTCTGTTCTTTGTGCATTTGGATATATTTCTCTTAGAACAATGCTATTCTCACCCCACTTAGCTTGTAGTTTCTCTGGGTCTAATTCAGCTTCCTTTGTGGTAAATATTCACCTTACTTCAGTAAGAGTGTTTGCTTTCTTCATCAACTGCTCCTAATAAATCCATTGATTTATTCACCCACATGCATTGCTATTCTCCACTCAGCATACAGTCTAAGCTCACTGTTCTTCTTTAACCTGTTCAAATCTGTAGTTTTTCTGTTTGTCTAAAAATCCTGTAAACATTTTGGTCCCATTAACAATGTACAAATTAAAAAACGATACAGCTAACTACCCACCTAGCAAAACATGGCCATCCAACTAAACTGCAAGGCCACCATATAATGATGCAGTCAAGAGCTCCTTTGAAAACAATTAACCGTACTAAACATAGTATTCATCCTCTAATCCGCAATTTGTGCTTTTTAGGACAAAGGAAAAAAAATTAAGTCGTTCTTAAAAAAAAAGTAGCAGTAGTAGTTTTTGCATTTTTTTGTAAACATGACTCGTAGAAGATACTGCAACTAAAGTAAGTGGAACAAGGAGGTCCTGTCATTTTTGAAATGTAATCATTTAGTTTCTCATAAATCAAGCTCTACAGATTGCTCTGAACAAACCATCCCTTTTTTGGTTGGATCAAGCTGTGGGGATTAAGACCTTCAGCAGGTACAGGGAGGTCAGTCAGATTTTTGTCCCATGATGAAGTGTGAAGCTGAATACAGGGAAGTACAGGAGAAACTCCTGCTAGAGGCTGCAACAGGCTTAAAGCATGTGTAGAGCAGTTGTTCTTTCAATACGACAGGGACACTAAACCATTATTTAAAAAGCTACAGTATAATGGTTAGGATTAAATTCCTATCAAAACCCACTCCTGAATTAGATTATAAATGTAGTACCTAACTTGAAAAACTATTGCCCACAGACACTTTCCAGTTAATCTGATTGCAGTTAGATAGTTTTTGGGAAAAGAACGTTAAGGAATTACTGTGTCCAAATATGCAAAGCTGGTCAAGACAATCCACAAAGAACTGCAGCTTTAAATGTAGATTCAAGATATGAATACCTTCACAAGGTCCTTTACATCATGTCAAGGTTCTAGCAACATTTTCAAGAACACTTTTACATTAATGAGCTCTTAACCTTTATGTATGGTAGTTTTATTCCTTAAGGATATATGATAGATGTTTTCAAATCAACTTTGAGATGCACAAGTGAAAGATTATTAATGATTAGAGTTTGGAAATATTTAGAAATATCTGAAGAGTTTTCTCTAACTTCAAGTTCTTGTGGATCATGCAGTTCAGAAAAATATACCATCTAGGGAAACCTTTGACTAAAAAAAATCAAAACACATTGTTAACCGCTCTCCAGACCTACTGTAAATCAGGAGGAGTTCCTTTTTTTCTGATTAAAAGATTTATATTCAGAAATGGTGCTGAAATTATAGAGAGCTGATGTAAAAAGAAATTAGGGAACAAAGGGTCATGACATCATACAAAACAATGAATTAAAGCCAAATTTACCTTAAATTCACCTTAAGACCCTGATTTTAAATGATGGGAAACACAGGGAGGGATTTCTCTGATGATGGGAAGTGCTGAAATGTTCCTGTCACATCATTACCAGGCAAAAACTACAACCTGCTTCCAAGCGTATCACCCAGCTTATCAGGCTGGTAATAAAGGACTAATTAGAGCTGGAAGGATATTGATTCACCAACGTAGCCTGTTGATTTATGGCAGATCCCAATCAATGGGAAGGACAAACTTGTTGAAGACGTTGATTTGTATTGACAGCTTTGAAAATGTTTTGTCTGAGCTCTGAGGTCCAATCATTGGTGACATAGAATTGATAAATGCCTTAATAACTGTCTGGTCTTTCTTTATTTGGCTTTTAGTTACACTTTAGGGTTTCTAAAGAAAAAAAAAACTCAGCAGTGAAATGCTTGACTAAAGGAAGGGAGAAAAGACAATGTATATCAATTTAAATATTCTTGAGACAGCCTAAATTGTTGATGTTGACCTTTTTTTAAAATAAATACTTGACAGCAAGTGACTCAGCTGTTATTAAATGTGACAGGGTTTTTTTATTCCTGCTTGAGATGAACTTTAATAACAGAGCCAAACTTTTCTAACCCATCAACAAAATGTGTCCAATATTATACTTGAAGACTAGAGATAAAGATACATTTTTAAAGAGAACATTGTCAGCTAAAAATGTTCATTTGATTACAAGTTAACGGATGCAATCATACTGACAAGCTAAAAGCTGTGGTTCTAACATAAAGACTCCCAGCTTTTTGTGAAAAAGTGGCAAATAGTGTATGGATGGTTTTCTTTTTAGTAATTTCATACTAGAAATAGCAAAAGTAAGAATTCCCAAACTATTTGACAATGTTTTTAAGGGTTTGTTTTGATTCGATATTCTCGCCCTAAAGTCCCAACATCCTCCAGTATTGTCCAAATGTGGATGGTATAGAAGAATATAAAACATGCTGGATGTGTTTCCAGACTCATCCCTGATATGTTTTTTTTTTAATGAACTGCTCAAAAAAGTCAAATAATATAGTTTCAGACAGAAGTTTTTTCTGCGTTCATCTGTGGCGTGAATAATAATTCCTTTCACTAACTGTAATATTCGTAATGATTCTGGACTTATTGATTTATATAAACCGACTGATAGCATTAAACTTTTTTAAACAAGAATGAGGTGTACAATCTTAATATTATTCAGGATTTCTCTTTGTTTAATTAAAATTATGCATACTTACCCTCAACCCAATCCCTGGAGAAACCACACACCTAATGGAAGGTGCAAATGACAACTGTGGTACTTGTTAAAGAAACATTTAATCCTGTAATAAGATTTTTTTTTCTTAAGTTGTTTGTTTTCATATTATTACATCCCCTTAAAAAAGAGGTTCAAATATAGTACAAATTGTAACATTCATTCACATAAATTGTATCATATATTAAGGTTAGAACATAAATTGACTTTTGAACCACCAGTTAAGTGTTAAAACTGGCTCTACTGATCAGCAGCAGTATTTGCCAGTTATCCCCCTTCTTTATGTTTAGGTAGATTCTGCATGACATTTTTTTTCCTCTATGCTCGCAAATTACATAAGTAACCTGAAAGAGTATATATTAAATCGTCTGCTCCATGTTTTGGCACAGAAAAGTTGTGTTGTTGTCTTGGCCGGCAGAAACAATCATTCTCAGTCTTTATTTTCCACGAACATCATTAAAAAGTTTCAGCTCATTGTCTTAGCGAACAAGCATTTAAATTTTTGTTTGACTTGTGATGTATTTGCTTTTTTTTAGCTATACGAAGCAAATACTATATGCTTTTTATGTTTATTTTACTTTTCAAATTGTTGGGTTTTGTTTCGTCTTTAATTGTTTTTGTGGCAGTTGTTATCAGAGATGTTTAAGTAGCTCGTAGGTCACAGGATGCAGCTGTGGTTTGAATCCTAAGCTGAATTAGTGTATATTGTTGTATTGCCATGGTAAGGGAAATATTTACATTTCTTCTGTAGAATTTGTGGATTGATCTTTCTGTTTCACCTGCTGTTTTTACTCATTGCAGTTACCCTTTTTCACTATCAAATCTGGTCCCAGAGACAAAAATATAGTATCACCATTAATTCTTGAGTTTTCTTTTTGTACATATTAGCATTTTAAAATGTATAACATCACCTCTGGTGAGGCACAGTGGTTTAAGGGTTTTTCACAGGGTTTAATCTACAATTCTTCAGCTTAATGTCGATGAGTCTAGAGTAACACTTTACATTACAAAGCCACAGGCCACATTAATTACCCACCAGGCCTACTCTCACTGCACGATCTTCTACACAAACAACTCCCCATGTCCCCATTAAAAATATATTTATCAAATAAAAAAAAGGTTTGTTTATTTAGAAAAACTGCATTATTTTCTCACAGATTTAAGTCTTTCTCATATTCTCTGGCCTTGCTATTTCTACATAGTGAGTAAGTGGTTTCCAATTCCTAGTAATGACATTCATTAATTTTCTGTGAAAAAGGATTTATTTTCCTGTCCTTGCGGAGACACTTTGCCTCTGCTGCTATTGCTGCTGTAATTTAACAACTATTACTACTGTTTGTCTAAGGCCCCAAATGCTCAAGTTTGCTTTAGGCTACTCTCTGTCTTTCTCTCTTTATCTTTCCTACTCTTTGTAACTCTTTCTTCTTTTCCTCATCTGCTTTTCCCCAATCTGCTTCCCTTGGCATATTCTCATTGAATTCAACACTGTTGGTCCCAGGAGCTTGTTGAGCTATAAAAACAATTTTTTTCTTTTGGCATTTTTCTAATTGATCCATTAATTCTTGAGCATTTTCTCATTGAGAGTTTATTAAATGCACTTATATAAAAAGATAAAAAATTATTTCATTTGGAGATCTGGTGTCCTTTATGTCTAAAAGCACTGACATGTTGTTCTGCTTACAAAAGTGCAGATATATATTATTTCAGTGAAATGATTGAAAAATTCTTACATGTTTGTTTTTGGTAAAAAAAAAAAAAAGAAATCTTAAGCAAAAAGAAAACAAATTTGCATAGATTCATCACTAGACTGCTAATAATATTTGTAGCACTTTTTAAAGCAGCATTTGATCTTAATGCTGCATTAACAAGTTTGATGTTAATGCTACAGTATTCCTGTAACCAAATGTCCCTTGTTTGAGTACTTTTCATGTTATTGCAATAGTTAGATTTCCTCAGCATGATGGATGTCATTAATCTTTTCCAATAATACTTTTGGATCTCCAATATTTTTGTACTTCTATTATTGAAATGAAAATGATGCTTTGTATTGTCAGAATTTTTTTTTTACAAAGTCATTTACACCGCCCGACATCACATTAGGAATTCTCTGAACTTTGATTAAAAAAAGTCCATTGAATACATGCATGTGGAGGGTAACAAGTTTCACATTACAATAAATAGATAACTTATGAAATATTATTTTTATATGGACTTCATTTAATAAAACTAAAATAATTACAGGGCTACAAGGTGGTGCAGTCTGTAACATTGTTACCTTGCAGCAAGAAGGTTCTGAGTTTGATTCCCAGACAGGGGTCTTTCGGCATTGAGTCCAAAAACATGACTGTTAATTGGCATCTCTAAATTGTCCCTAGGTGTGTGTGTATGTGTGTGTATGTATGTGTATGTGTGCACGGTTGTCTGTGTTTTCCTGCGACAAACTGGTGACAAAATATATGATATGTAATTATCTATATACAGATTAATATATTTAATCATAAGTGAATATAATTATTTCATGACGTGATAAATTACTTTATATTCCTGGAAAGAAGCACACCATGATTTATTTAAACAGTTACATATCCATCAAAGTATAGGAAGGGGGTCTAGAGCTGCTCATATAGAAAACCTGACATCTGATTGGCTGCTTCTCACTATACAAGATAAGACAACTTCTCTCTGTTTTTTTTGTTTACTCTAAGGTCATTATTTTTGCTGAAAATTGCCAAAATAAGTTCAAAAGCATGATACAATTTATTTGCAGTGCATTGAGTGAGCAACTCCACCCTTATATCCCTAGTTTGATCTGAAATGTATCTATTAAGCTTATGAAAGAGCTTCCAGTGATCAAGCTGCCAAAGAATTCAGCACAATCAAATCTAGCTCCACCTACTGACTAACACTGCATCACATTCTCTTATTAACTTTTAGAGACCAAACTACAGAAGTAGATGTTGGAGTTGTTTATTCAATATGCTGTAAAAAAATTGGAACATGCTTTAGAAAATGATTTAACACTTTTCCAGTGAAATCTTGTTTGGCGAGCAGCAGCCAATCAGACATCTGGAGTTTTCTTGATGGATGTGTGACAGTTTAGGGTAATTCATGGTTTGCTGCAACACGGTACAATAAAATATTTATTATACCATGAAATAATTTCTTTACTTGTATAAAAAATTAAATATTCAATTGATACCTATATCATTAATTATAGATTACTAAATAAAACCCATTGGAAAGGAATGCATGATCAATTTTGTGTTTCATCATTTTGGGAAAAAGTAACACCAGGTTTCTGATAATTGGTATGTTGGGGTATGATTTCCCTCCTGATTACATCTATAGTTGTTTGTGAATCCAGTGCAATGAAATGCAGACAAGAGGTTTAGTCCCTTGGTTCAAACAACAAATAACTCCTATTATATTATATAACTCTATATATAATTTTGCATTTCTCTAGCTACTTTATAAAGGTTTCTACAATTACTGTGCATTTTGTTCACTTTGAAAATAGATATGTGGGTGTAATTAAATCTTTTTTGTGTATGTAAGAACACATGGATGTGTATTTTTGCTCCATGGCTTTTTTTATATTATTTTCTTTATGGAAGTAATTATTACATTTTTCAAGCTAGATGTAATGCAGTTATAGACATGATTCAGTTTTGTATAACTGGATTATTGTAAATAAGGTCGCGTATGGTTGACCTCACTTCTGTTGTATACTGTAAACAGGGCAGACTTTATTGTAGGCAGACTTGGCTTTTCTCCCTGTAAATCTAATATTGCCAAACATGTGACGGTTGAGAGCCATTCTCAATCAGGAAGACAGTTATTATAGCCATTAAAATCACTATCCACTTTATGTAATGAAGGCAATTAACCAGAGCTACCTTGGTTGAAAAACATATGCTCATTCCCACCCACAGAGGGAGAGGAGAAAAGTTGTTTTATTTGGCCATCCATTAACTGCCGCAAGTTAACTGCAGGAAATACTTACACCTTTAAGATGGTTCCACCAGTTGACTGATGATTCCTCTGTCTTTGTATGATTGTATCTTTCTCTTTAGGTATGCTGTTTCAGGAGAGTTTCATCGAGGAGCCAGACGGCCTAGTGTCTGTAAACCTGCTGGTGGTATCAGCCGTTTCAGCCTTCTCCACAGGAGCCATTCTCTCTGGTCTTACTGTCTGCTGGATCATGAGCCACCGCCATAGGAACTCCCGTGGTTCTGGAGCCAATGGCACCCGGCGCAAGAACGACAAAGAGCAGAGCATGCTGGGACCGGGTCGCAGCGGGTCCGTGATGAGTGTAACCAGAACAAGTGGAGGCGAGAGACGGCGCTCGCAGCCAGATAACCTGTTTGTTATGCCAAATGGTTGGCCTAAAGGAGAGATGGACCCAGGTTTACTGCCAACTCCTGAGCAGACCCCGCTACAGCAAAAGAGAGTCATGCGTCTCCCAGACACTGACTGGGACCAGAGCCAGACCTTCCTTACCTCTGTTGGAAACCCTTGTCCCAACAATGCAGTCATTTACTTGAGTTCCAAGTTTCTGCATGGAGGAGGAGGAGGAGGAGGTCTGGTACGGATAGACGACCCCGGTGAAGTGGTGCTGCCCCCACACTCAGATCGCCAGCGTTACCTTATTCTTGCCACTCAAAGAGGAGAGCATGGAGGCAGTCGTCCCACTGGTAGTCTGAGAAACTCAGCGGGGGAATATATATATCCTGCCACACCACAGGATTCACCTGACCGCCGTAGGGTAGTCTCCGCTCCCACCCCACATGTGGACTACGGAGAGCCTCGTTGGAGTCATGAGGCGCTCAACTACAATAGCAACAATGGCGTGCCCTATTATGCTCAGCGGCAGGGTCTCATCAGGCCAGAAGTGCATGGGCCTCGAGGTCTTGGAGATTTGGCTGAATTCAGCCACCTTCTTGGGAAGAACATCACTGAGCACACCCCCAGTGGCCAATGAGTTGATATCGGGTGAGCGTTGACACCGAGCTCTCTGAAAATCCCATTTCTGCCAACAAGTAACTGGAAAATATCAACCCCTTTGACTCACCGTCTTGATCCAACCTTATCCTTTCTCTCCTCTCTCACTGTCATTTAATGTTCTGACATCATTCAACAAACTGTGGAGAGAGACAGAGAAAAAAGGGTTAAAGGTTGAGAAAATTATCAAACCACTGAGCTTTATCTGTTCATAATCTGTGGTATGCCTACCACAGTTCATGGCTCTGATATAAGACTAATAGGAAGGTAAAGAGATGGGCCAAGCTGAAATGGGAACCTTCTGTAAAGGACAATTGAAGGTTTTATTCATAAAAAAAGACAGTGTTGCACACAGAGGCAAAGGTAAAGCCCCCCCCCCGGAATATATTGTTCATTGTTAAGTCACCATGGATCTTCTTTTGGTGACATGTTTTTGTCTCTTGTTGGTTTTCTTGTGCCAGTGGCATCCAGCAGACAATGTGCTTTACTTTGGATGTGAGATGAGACAAAACTATTATACTTCTGCCAGAGGGCAATGACTGAAAAAAGACAGAAATCATGCATCATATATGGGTGTGTTTGGCCACAACAACCCCGACCAGCGTCCTGTCTTAACTGTGAAGTATGGCTATACAGTATAATGAAATCGGTGATAACATTGTTTATAAAGAGATGGTTTTATTGTGTGTAATTTTACTTGTGTTTACCAATCAGAAGCTTAAGTGACTGATCAGTGGCTAGTTAGGGCTGTACAGAGCCATGATGGAGGAAGAGAAAGCAATAATTAGCTAAATAATGACAATGACACTAAAAAGAAAATATAAATATTTTTATAGAATGAGTCTTTACAATGAAGACAAAGAGTTTCTGACTCTCAACAGGCACCAGTCTACCAAACCCAAAATAAAGCCCCACTGGGCTCCGTAGTGCATTTGTAAAAGGGGAATGTGAGCTCCTGCTGTCTGGTGATCTGACTGAGGTAGAGAGGCTCGGCCACTTGGGAGCTCTATTCAGTCTCCTCTGCCCGACACTGAGCCTCTTTGTGCCCCAGGCGCAGGAAGAAACTGTGGCCACAAATAACAATTAAGAGTTAGGGATCTGACTCACCGCGGTGTAGCAGAATAGTAATGAGGAGGGTTCAGCATCATCCAGTAAGGTTCAACCATCTCCTGTGGATCACCAATTGTGGTGAGGCACTTGTTGGGCAGTGTAGGGAGGGTCTAAGGCCCATAGCTGCATTATGGGTCAGTGTCAGGACACAGTTAAGCATCACAATGGTCAGCCCATGAGGCTTCGTTCCTTTTCTTTCTTCTTGGTGTATATCCAAACAAAAGCTGGATAAGGAAAACAGATGGCCATGCATTCACTTGGGTGTGGAGTTTCTTTTTCACTCTGTTGTCTGATCTTTTCATGTTTTAGTTTTTTTGTCCTCTTTCATCCGTTCTTGATTCAAATGTAGATATGCGTAGCTTTAATCCATCTGGGTCAGTGTTCGGTAAAAGGTGGTATTTACTTCTGTTTGTGTCTGTCAGCTTGTGTAAGGGGGAGTCCCTTAGGGCTTGTTTACATCATTGTGTCGCTCACATTGAGTGCAAGAAACTGCTTTGATCAGTTTCTCTCTCACCCCACCCTTCCTATATTTTATCCCGGTCCACCTTATATTTACAAATCGCTTACTGTGTCAGTGCTTTGTGTGGGTACTCACTAATGCACACTGTATTCACATCCCTGGACTTTTTCACATTTTGTCACATTTTGATATCAATGTTGAATGATTTGGGATTATTTGATAGATGACTGTGAAGAGGAAGAAAAATAATACATGGTTTTAAAATGTTTTGCTAAAAATAACCAACAAGTAGGAAATGGTCTTGTATTCAGCCCCCTGCCTTGATACTGGAATTAGAAGCACCTTTAAATGCAGTTACATATAAAATTATTTTTTTTAATCATTCCTTAAGTCTTGGATATAGTTCTAGACTTGACTGAGGCTTTCTAACCCAGTACCTCTTTCTCTAAACGGTTCCAGCTGTAAATGTTAGGAGTTTATATCCTACTAGAAGATGAGCCTCTGTTCCACTCTCATTAGCCCTTGGCAACAATCGTGTCTCTCTTGAAGAAAAACAATCCCACAGCATGGTGCTGCCACCACCAGATTTCATTGTTGAGTCATATCACAGGGATATTCAACATTACCTTTGCTATGTCTCCTAACAGGCAAACAATTGCCTGTGTACAATTTGATTTCAAATTGTACAGAGAGAGATATCTATTTCCTTATTGATTGCTCTGGATTTTATTTAGGAGAATTTGAATTAAAGGGGGCTGAATACAAATGCACTTATTTTATACATTTTTGGAAACCAGTATATCTACTTTCTTGCGTCATGTTTACTTATCAAATATAATTTAAATGAGTACATAGGAATTTGTAATGGTGTAAGAAGGATCAAACTATATATTAAGTTTTCTTGAGGAACAATATGGAAGTAGTTTTTTTCCATCTAAATTATAAAATATTTGTACCTAATTGTAAAAATCACAAGTCACTTGAAAATTTCAGAAAATGTTTTAAGTAACTAGTCCTTGATAGTAAGGAGGCTTATCAAACAAAGGTACAGACCCTTAAGCTGAATTATACAGGATTAAAATGTAGAGACATTGATGGAAAGTAACAAGTAAGTCAGTGGCAATAAAACCTTAATTATGAGGAAAGGAAATTATGAAAAGAAGCCTTATAACTGTAATGGCCTTGTGACATTCTGTACCTTTGCTAATTGGTGCCATTCCTTTAGGCTTATGGGTTTTAATTTTGTTCAAGTCTCTTTTGATTGAATTCATGCCAGCAAATCAGTTTTTAACCCATGTAACTGTTTCATTTTTGGTTATTCCTGACTATAGTAAGGTATTTTAATTAATTATACAAAAAGTTTTTTACTTTACAAGAAATCTCATTAGTTTTAAAAGTTGTTTTTTGTTTTTATTCTAAGTTGCTCCAGTTTTCCAATGGTGTTACTTACACATCCTGTTCAGGCCAGTGGACCCTTATGAGAAACTGTGATGTCTGATCAAAATAAATAAGTTTATTCCTCCTGGTAGTTTTTGAGTTTTAGAAATTATTGTTTTTTAAAACGGGTATGAAACATCCCTAGGCAGATATGAATTGATCTCAGTATGAAGTAACTTATACAACTTAGCATTTCCATTAAATATTTAAAGAACATTTCTTAATGCATCAGAATTTGGACATTTTGCCGTTTATTTGCTCAATTAATTATCTTGAATTTTACAAAAAAAGTGTTAGGTTAACCCATGGATCACAAGTTAGTTATACATAATTTCTAATACTCTTTAAGTCATTAATGAAAAATAAACACTATCTGGAGGATTTCATTAAACCGGTGTCTTTTTTAAGATGTAGCTTCTGTTCACATCTCTTAATAGCCAAAGCAGCCTGTTCAAGGCCTTGGTTTAGTCTTCACAATAACTGTCTGCAATACTGGCCACCAGGTGGTGCTTGCTGCCTTCATTACTACTTCAGATTTATACTCAAATGAAAAACTCTGTCATCAGGATAAAGGTTGCAAAGACAATCAAAAAACAGAAACACAGCAGTCTATTTTTCTTGACATACATGTTGACTGTATACTGTACAAGATGAAGCTGCAAAAAACCTACCATTGTATTATGTCTATCTGCTCTAAGCAGATTTTAATTCAGCTTTTCATCAAAAAATTAGCATATACTTCAAAGAGCAAAAGAAGCATCTCTGAACACAATCAGATCTCTATGCATTATATAAATCATATCACAAATGTGTGTGTGACCAAACTTCATATGAAAAAATCCCTTAGAAACAGTTCAACTGTAAAAGGTGATGGTGCCCTACATTAAACTGTCTGCCTCATTGCATTTACCAGATTAAAGTTCAGGAAGTCAGGAAGAGTGAAAACACATCATAAGTGAAAGGCAGTAACAATCTCACTTTTTTTAAACTCCAAAAAAATTATAATATTCAAGCAAGAAATTTGGGCTCTGAAAATGTCAAAAGGCAAAATATTGAGCCACAGTGGAGGCTTGTCTACCACTTGCAGTGAGAGGTTAGAAAAGTTTATAGAAAACATGTTTGCTACAGAAGACGAGCAGGATTGAATAGAAATGTACAACTTCTTTGTTTTGATAAAGCATGCTAAATAAAAAGTCCAGCTTCCTTTTTAAGATTCTTTTGATGTACCCAAAATGTAAAGCTGCTTATAAAATAGACACAGGCGGGACGACAGAGGTGGATTTTAGCAATACAAATTTGTTGAAATCTAGGATTTGATCTACAAATTCTCCAAAGAAAATTAGACATACGGGACAAGAGTTAAGTGTTCAGTTATAAACACTAAATCATTTCTGATGAGGTTTTAAACATAGCCTTGGTAAATATACAGCAAGCACCAGTGGTCATATACAAGGCAATGCAGTTAAAGAGATTTATAAAAGCAAAGGCAGGAGTGGGAGGTCGGACAAGCAAATTTGATGGTAATACATTACTCCTTCTCCACATTAGTGCCGTGTATTCTTTACACATTTAACCCTGAAATGGGTCATTAGTGTTGAGGATCGCCTCACTCTGCGAGCCCGGTCTCTCATCTCAATCCGCGTCCCCATTTCTTGTTCTTTATATGCGCGTGTTTGTAAATGTGGCCTCTTTATCTCTGCGTGGTGTGCCCACCCGTCTGAGTCCTCGCTCCACATCTCTCGTGGTGTTTCACTAAACATGCTTGATTAGGCAAAGTACATGCCCGGCCCCTCTAATGGCCTGATGTGCCCCCTGAGAAGATTGCTGAAGACATGCTGTCCATGAGGGACTACATGTTCAAACAGTGCTTTTCTTCCTCTCATAAGCCACTGGCCACAAACACATGAAACACAAGTACCCCATTTGACAAATTGGGGAATGCGATTGAATTAAATCAGAGACGTAGCTGGAGCTTGACAGAGGCCGGTTCAAATAAAGGTAGAGTACATCATGATGTTATCTTACTGACTATCCAATTTGATTACTTTAGTTCAACATTACAAGGCAGCTAAAGAATTCAGGTATAATCTCATGGAGGGAAGTCTGTTTATTAAAGCCTTCATCCTCCCTTTTCTCTCCATATTTCACCTAATTCCCTTTCCTCCTCTTCCAACAGCTGTTCTTTGTTTTTTTTAAAGCCCCTTCAACTGGGAACACAGTTGTATTATCTTCATTTTGTACAAGCCAGGCTTTTCATTGTGTTTTTCACTGTTAAAGGTCTGTAGGTTAATTTAATGAGTTAGAAACAGAAATCAGAGAACCCCCCCTCCACCACCACCCACTCATCCATTCACTTTAATTCACGTCAAATCATTCATGCCAAACTTTTTCTTTCAAACATTTCTTAACCTTCTCATGCGGGAAATTGCTTTTCTTTTCTATCACTTATTTAGTTTGAAGAGTTTTTTCTTCCTTTGTTCTACGTGTGCATATCCACAGTGCTTTTGCATAAGTTTCCATACCAATGAAATGTTTGTGATGGTACACAAAAACCTTCATTGTGTTTTATTAGTCAGAATATATAAAGTTGTGTATAACTGCCAATAAAAGGTTAATAATATTTATCACGATTAATAAAGTCTAAAAAGTAGCACATGCTTTTATATTTATTCTCCCTCAGTCCGGACATTACCGAACCACCTCTCACTGTAATTACAGCAGCAAGTCTGTTGATCTGATTTGTGACTCTAGAAAAAAAATTTTTTGTCTATTCTTTCTTGGAAGTATACCAAGCCTTCTGAGACTGGTTGGAGAATGTTCATAATTGGCAATTTCCAAGTTTTGCTGCAACTTCCCAATTAGATTTAGGTCTGACTTCAACGGTGTCATATTGGCATGTGAATATGTTTTGATCTAAGCCTTTAGCCATGGCTCAGTGTTAAAAGTTAGTCTCACACTGGAAGGTTAGCCCCCACCACATTCTCAAGCCTTCTCTTCATTCTTGTTGAAAGTTTTCATGAAATTCAGTTACACTTTTACTTTAATAAGATTCCCTGTCCCGACTTACTAAGAAGTTCTCCACAGCACAATGTTGTCACCACTGTGCTTTACCATGGGGAGGGTAATTCCAGGGTTAGGTGCTCTGCTAGTTTTCTTCCACACAGAAATGATGACATGTGAGTGAAAAAACAAAACAAAACACAGACTTATTTTCTTCATATCACTTCTGTACCCCCAAAGGCTGCTGTCAAACTAAAAATGAGACTTCCTAGAGCTTTAGTTCAATGAACAAAGACTTTGAACCAGATTTGGCAAGACCAAATCTGTCCACAGAGCCTTTGTTCTCAATGCTCTCTACCAAAATCGCTGAGGTATTAACAGCACAACTGTATTTTTACTACAATTAAATTAATCTGTTTACATCAGGTGATTTCTGAGGGTTATTAGAAGTAAAAGATACCATGGGATTGATTGCAGATGCAAATTGCTCTTTCTAGACTTTCTTTTGAAACATCTATCATGTTCCATTCTTTTCATAGCCATGCATCACTGTGTTTGTCTAATTCATACCATTCCGGATGTGTTTTTTTAAATATGGCAAAATGTGAAAAACTCCTAGCAGGCATAAATTTTTTGCCCTGCAAAAGTAGTTATGATCTATGTTGTTGTCAATCATCTAGTGGGTTTGGTCTTGTTTAGCACACCACACCATCTGTGTATGTTGTGGTTGTTGTTTTGTTTTTGTTGTTGTTTTGTTTTTTTTCCCAAGGTGTGCCCCTCCAGTGCTGATAACTGTCCCCTCTGTATGGTTTGCAATGCTCTTTAAATAGTCTAGTCTGAGGGACACAAAACAGGGAGACACGTTCCCCAGCTAATCCCGTCCAAACCAATGTCCGAAAGGAATGAGCACAAAAGCAAGATTCCAGTCAACATTAGCATTTTTGTAAACTTCTAGATGTATAAAGTCAGCATTGATCATTTGTTTGCTTTTTTTACCCTTGTTTGTTACTGTGGTAGATATTTGGTTGAAAAACTCCTATGGGATGTGTATGATTTTAGTTTTAATTCTTTGGTGTGCCATTTTTTTCAATTATAACAAAGAAGCTGTACCTGATGACTATCACTATTGTTATTATTATTATTATTGAAAGCAGAGGTTCAAAAACAGAGGAAGTTAATTAACTTATGTAGACTAATGTGAGGTCTCCTGTGAATGTGAAGGATCCCCATCGTCCTGCAGCCATCATCAGAGGCTGGGCCTCCCCACTTCTAGTCAGCCCAAACGGGGGAAGGCAGTGGGGGCTTGAGTACGGCTGTCATCAGATGGCAACACATGTCCCTGCTATGTGTACATAACCTTAATGCTTACATGTAATTTCAGTGCAGTAGCTGCATGAGAACACAGCCTCTGTGTGTGTGTGTGTACTGAAGTAGAGATGTGTGAATTTGTACCGTACATGCAGGTGTGTGCTCTTGTGTCTGAAAACAAATGTGTCTTTTGTCACACAAAACAACCGCACCAACACATGCATGCACCCTCCAACAGCTGCACAGCACACACACAGACACATGAAAAACAGACTCACTTCAGCAGCTGTTTGCCATCCGCCAAAATGTCCTGAGTTCTGCCTGTCACTCCGCATGGAGACTTTGCTCTATGTTAATTTTCTTATTCTAATAAACCACTCAGACATTCTAGTCTAAGTTATGATTATTGACTAAAGGGTCTTGCCTTTCTTTTTTACCTTCTTTATGGAACGACATGAAATTTACAAAAAGAAGAACGTTAATTTTTTTTTTACAGCTTTTTGTTAGTTTCTACATCGCTGTAAATTTAAAGAGGCTGTTTGAACTCGTGTCTTTGTTTTATTTGTTTTGCTTACAAATACACACACAGAACCAAACTATGGCTGGGATGATAAATTAAGGATTGTGAAGGTGATAACAGTTATGGGACTTTTGCAAATTTTGTATTGGTTTCTGGTTTACCTGGTCTAATTTGCAAATAGCATTTTTTCTAAAAGCCCATGAAACTCATTGCAATGTTGTTACATACATTTTTCTGTAACTTTCTAAAATAAAAGTAAAGATCGACAAAGGATGATTTTGATTGTCATCAACTGAATAAAGAGGAGATAAGAAAACACGCTATCAGACATTATGAAGAGAACTATCAGCATGTACTTTATGCTTTCTGCCACTAAAAGAATGTGTATTGAGAAGCTTGGTTTTTAGAAGCCAGGTTTTGTGCTGGTAGTTTTAAACTCACAGTGTTTCTCTTTATGAACTTTATGAACATTTAAAATTGATAATCTTTCATGCTCTACACACCCTTGGGTAGTCCAGATTTTGCTCAAATAAGAACACCTATAAAACTAGAAACATTTTTAAACCAAAAGCAACAAATAATTAACTGTAGCAAATTTGCAAATTCCATCATTTCTCAAACTTCTGGCAGTTATTGACTAGACAGAATTTATAAAATTGAGAAGCTAATCTTAGGTTGCATTTTACTGAAATAATTTAAGTCTGGTGGCATAACTGAAATATTTGTACAATAGCTTTTTTAGAAACTGAAGCAGAAAATAAAAAATGGACTGAGATTTTTTTCCTTCACTCGTAGTGCTATAGAAAAAAAGGTGTTTTATATGTGGGCCATTTTGAGACTTTGGTTTGTTGTTTTCTTTTTCTAATAAAGTCCATAGCTGGTCCATCAAAAAATATTTTCAAAAATGGAATCATGTGTTCAGCTCTTATTAAGTTTCCCAACTACTTCTCAAATATCCTTTCAGTAGAAAAAAGGTAAAAACTAGCCGAAGTAATTAAGTGAAGTGACAGTGTGTCTCTGATTAATATTTCCATTTAAAAGATATTTTCATTCTGCCTTAAAAGTTTGACAGTGATGTAAGACAGCAAATTGGGAGTGTAATGACATTTTACTTCAACAGCATCATCCAAAGAACATGTAATGGTTGATGTTTAATAAATTACAGCATTTGAGAAACATTTCAAAATATACATTTCATTAAGTTAGTAATGGTTTTACACATTAGTAGCAAGAATGAGCTTAGGTTGGTAATAAAAATATATGAAATGTTCATTGCTCCACAACAAAACAAGGTAAGTGCTGGAAAAGTGTGGGTTATTTTATTGTTTCTACAAAAAGATCCAACAATAGGTTAATCAAATACTTGAAAATTCAAATCTGATCAATTTGACATTGAACATTAATTTCACAGCTGGAGTAAAGGATTCCCCATGTTATCTATGTGTAAAGGGTGCATCTGGAGGGAAGCAAAGTGAAGCAAAGCTGAGCAAGTCTAAGGTGGCAAATTTACGAAGGCGAAAGACACGATTTTGGCAAAGTTGGCATCATTTGGTCACTGTCTCGCCGGCGAATGTAGTTGAAAAATCTGAACCTTTGTCTACATTCATGTCACGAAAATTCAGTGAGAGTGCAGTGGAAACAAGCTTTTTTTTTAAGTAAAAAATGGAAGATAGAGAAAATAATGTTCACAAAGGAAGAAGTGGGAATGCTGTTAGGAGGATTTAAGGTGGGTTTTAAAAAGCCCTTTTAATTTAGCCTTAGAACTGTTTCATCATCTTACTTCCAGCACAGATGGATGCCTTTTCTCCCCAGCTCTGCCAGTTTCTGCCCTAGCAAGCTTTGCTGATCCTCCCCAGTACACCTTTTGTCTCCTGGAGTTAGCTTCTAGAGGCTAGCTCCAGCCAGCCGTAGCCTCTCCTGGCTCTGCATCCAGGGCTGGCTTTTCCGATGTACTACTGTTTTGCTCCCGGGCAACTGTAGTCTCTGCCCTGCCCTCAGTCTTCTGTCCTTCCGGTGGACATCCAATTTGATGCTGTACTCCTCTGATCCTCCACAGTCATCTTCTATAGCTTGCCTCAGCTAGCTCTAGCCTCTCCCCGCTGGTTCTGTTTCCCCAATCGGCTTCTCCACTCTGCCTTCTCTCCCTGCTCTAGTGTGCTGATACCCCAGAGGGATCCTCCAATCTCCCGTGGTTCCTTAGTTCGTGAAATTACATGGCTGGCATCCTAGTTCTGGTCCTATCTAAGCTCCAGAATTCCCTCACCTAATCCTCAGTTGTCTGGATGATTTGTCCCCCAACTGCGGGACAGCAGGGCCCCAAACTGGGTAACAGATAGGCAGAAGTACCACTGAAAGTGGTACTTCAGACCTAGCCTCTGGAGGAGATGGTGGTACTCTCTATACTGGTTCTGTCTCTGTTAAACGTAATAAACCAAGGAATACCGACAGCTTTGTTTGGTAATCTAAAGTAAAAAAAAAAAACTCTAGCAGTCCAATCCATGTCTGCCATGAGGAGGTGAAACCAAAAAACAGCAGACTCCCTGATGTAGGAACCATTCGCCCACTGGGCAAATTCACTGTCCATGTGAAAGGTTTTCGCTTGCAAGGCAAATTCAGATCAAAAGCAGATGAACCTGTTGAAATTTTCTCAGGTTTTGCGTTCTGTGTGAACATACCTTTAGACAGCTTGCTGTGGTGTATTGTGAAGGGACCTGCCAGAGTTCAGCAAAACCCATGTTAGCCTCACCCACTGACTAACACCTGCTCATGTTCTCTCTTGAAGCTTTTAGAGGCCAAAATACTGATATAGATGCTGGACATGCTCACCCAATGTGCTGTACATAAATTGTGGCAACTCATTTGTTTACTATGTGTCGTTGTACTAGGTTGATCATCATGAACCTATAGGAGACCTGAAACTTGACACCCAAATTAGAGCAGTTTTGAAATCTGGCTTCTTTCATCTGAAGCTTTATGCCCCCCAAAAAATAAAAAAAAACTCACTAACAAAGCTATTGTTTACAACAGGAATCCACGTTTGTATCACATCCAAACTGGATTTGTTGTAAATCAGTATATTTGGGAAATAGTGATACACCTATTAGGCATCAACAGATTGTGCAACATGCTGTGGCATAGATCTTAAATGGATCAAGAAATTTGTGCACATTACCCCTGTTTTAATGTCATTCCATCAGTTGCCTTTATATTTCAATGTCCATTTTTAAGTTATTTTGTTTGTTTTTAAATCTCTTGAGCGATTGGAACCCCCTTACTTCTCTGAGCTCCAACAGCATTATTTACCTGCCAAAAACTAAAGTATAAGCTTAGAGGTGATTGTGCTTTTTTCTGTCGCTGCTATAAAGATGTGGAATGAGTTGCTGTCACATGTTAGACAGGCCTCATAACTCTGCAAGTTTAAAAGCTTCTCAGAACACACTCATTTCCAAATGTGTTTGTACTTCCTACGGTTTTTATTTAATGTGTTTCCTTTAATAGTTTTAAACATATATATTTTTAATCTGATTTGGCTACGGGCAAACAGGATGCATCTACTGTAGAGGAGGAGACTTTGCCTTTCTGAGGGTGATAGTAAGGAGGGTCTCAGGTGGAGGTAAGTTTCCCACTGAGGCTGAGGCTACAAAGGTAATTATATGGAAAATCTCTCTTTCTTTCTGTTCAGTTCCTTGTAGAAAAAGAGGGATGAAAAGGATGTTGAACAGGTAGATGAGGTGATGGTGCTGATGGAACAGAGCTTAACAGAAATTCCAGAGGTAAGTTCTTGGAGCTTTGATGAAACATTTTAGCTGACTGCACACAGAAGAGTTTCTCAGCTGAACACAGAGTGGAGCACATGAGGCTGGATTGAGCAGGATTACACTAGAGAACCTGAGAAAGGAGCTTAATCATGCAGAGGTAGTGGATCATGCCTTTGTGTCATAAGATAAATTAAGATCCTTCTGAGACTAAATTCAGATTTTTTTATTGGCATCACACAAATACCTTTCAATTTTTTATTCAAAGCTTAGAAAAAGAACAAATCACGTTATTACAAATAACATGTCTATTTTACATTTATTGTCCACCTGAAAGCACTAAAGAGTAAATGAAGCATCCTGATGATCAGGTGTTGGCAATAGCATGGAAAACCTTAGGGCAGGCTTCCCCAATCTCGGTCCTTGAGGGCTGCTGTCCTGCAGCTTTTAGAGGTTTCCCTGCTTCAGCTCAGCTTATTCTGATGACTGCAGTTCAGCAAAAGGCTGTTAATCAGCTATTAATGGAAATCAGCTGTGCTGAAACACAGAAACGTCTAAAAGCATTGTTTCTCTTTATGCACTCAAATAATACAAGTCTGAGATCATAGTGTACAGGACAATAAAGCAATACATATAATACAGTTAGGGATGGGACTTTATAAGATTTTCACAATTCCGATTCCCTCATCGATTCTTTGAAACAATTCCATTCCTTATCGATTCTCTTATCGATTCCAATTCGGGGGGGAAAAGGAGAACAAACAGTTTGATGATGAGCATCAAATTTGTTTACTTAACTATCACGCAACCTTACAAACTCAACAAGGTCAAGATGTCCACAGCAAATGTGCAACTTGAGTAATATTTATCTTTTTAAATAAAAAATGAATATAAGAACAAACTTAAATACACCAGATGGGTTGTTTAGAATAAAAGAAAA
>JAUZNJ010088265.1:0-22865 GCA_034780135.1 Jordanella pulchra | reverse complement strand
GATAGATAGATAGATAGATAGATAGATAGATAGATAGATAGATAGATAGATAGATAGATAGATAGATAGATAAAGAAAATTCATAAAAACCTATACTAACTCCACAGCATATGTCAACATGTGTCTGCTCTATGTGAGCTCACTCCCTCTATTCTTCTGCGCCTCTTCAGACGTGGTCTGAATCTCCAGCGAGCAGAGAGAGAGGCCAGGGAGACCCCCCAACAACATTTATCAACGTTAACGCGGTAGTGGGCGTCTCCAGATCAGGAATAATAATGGACTAAAAGTCTCCTCTGCCTTTACAGTTTGATCGCAGCTCTGGCTTTTTGGGAAGGTAGAGGAAGATGAGCCCTTTCTCTTCGGTTGAGGGGGGTTTGCTGCCGCTGCTGTGTGGGGGAGTGGGCTACATCCTGTGGCGTTTCCTGTGTTTGTAAACTAGACGGTACAGAAGACGTCGGTGAGCAAAGCTGGTACGTTGGGAAAAAAATATATTTTTAAGTGCTTGTGTAATAGCAGGCATGCATTTTGGTGTATTTACTTTCGTGTTACAAACCGTGCAGTTGGAAAAGCCAGTAAAGGGGGATATACATTGTTAGAACGCCAGCGTTAGCCTCGGCTGGGATGCTAACAAATGTTAGCTTAATGCTCGGGAGGGGGAGGCACTTGTAACGACGGCCATCACGAATGTCTTTATAGCCCAGACTCGTCTGGAAACACTTGAGCTTGTGTTTTCCCGTGTAGTAGGTCAAATGAGGGGAGAAATCGAGCGATTCAGTATGTGAAGTATATCCTCCGCTTAAACAGTTATAGTAAACTAGTGCAAAGGTTGGTTCAGAATCTGCTTGCCTTTAACATTACAGTGGGCGAGGGCGCCACCGAGCAGTTAGCTGCTAGCTAGCTTGCTCTAACAGCAGCCAAACTAACCTTCGGTTTAGGGGCAGGACGAAGGCCACTGTTGCTCGGGCTTCAAATTTACATTTAATATAAATCCAGCATGTAGTTGGTGTCGGATTTATTAAAAAAACAAACAGAAAAAGACAGCTAATAAACCGTTATTTCATTACTTTTTTTCTTGGCTTATTATATTAGCATTAGCTAAATCAGTTCATTATGTTTGTACATACGTTAGCTCGTTTATTTTGGTTAACCATCTGGTTCGTATTATGGGAGACGTTTTATGAGGATAGAAATAATTTACTCGTCAAACTTGTATAACAGAACCTTAATAATCACGTTTTCTTTTTAAAACTGATTGTCACGTCGTTTTAATCGATTGGTTTCTTATTAATATTATCTAATGCTTATTACAATAAGGGATTCTAAACAACCATACAAAAAGTTTTTAACTAGCTTTTAGTTGAAAGTGCAGTAATGCTACTGAGCAGCCAATAACACTTTCAAAGCGTTGATGTTTTCCTCCTTTTTATGTTTGATGTCCGTGCTTTTGATGTAGTGTGCTATCACAAAACTTTAAGTGTGTTTGCTGATAGACATTTTTTCACATAAAAATGATTTAAAGTATGCTTAAGCAAACCACTACATCAATTTAAAGAATAAACCTTTGGGATAATGTATTCCCACAACAATCTTTGTAAAACTACAAGAAATATAAATTATTTCAGCTATTGTCATAAATCATGAAGCAGACGATGGAAAAAAAACTTAAAGGTGTCAATGTAACAGCACTTAACTAACTTTTAGTAATACTTTTATTCAGATGTTCCCATATATAAATGGCATTACTGTGGAATAAAGCTGTCTTTAAACAAAGTTTCATTTAATAGCTTTACAGTTTAAAGGCTTAAAAAAAAAAACAAAAAGCAAAACTGGACTCATCAAATTATAAATTAAACATGGTTGTTGTGATACCAATAGTTTACCAATGCTATCAGGAATGAAAAAAAAAGGTTCAACACTGCAATATTACTTTAGCGACATCAAACTACCATAGTCACAGGCTACTCTGTCTGATTATTGATTTAAATTACTTGTGATTTATTGATTTTTTTTCTCTCTCTGTGCTTTTTTGTTTTTCATTGTTTGTAATTCTTCATTGTAATTCCAATCCTAGTATTTTCTTCTTCTCTAACATCACTGCAATATATATATATTGTATTCAATTTAAGCTTTTTTTATATTGTGGAAACTTTATTCTCAGGTATAGCCTGTGAATAAAGAAAGTAGCTTATTGTTCCTATCAAATTAATAAAAAAAAATCTGGTTCTTGTGTACTTAGTAGGAACACATTCAGTATCGGGTCTTGTGATTTCTGCACTTGTTAAGGATATATTCATTACTTCAGTCCTTTGTCTAAAGAACAGCCATATGTGTACATTAACCTGATTTGTGTTGTTTGTCCGTAAGGACAGCCAATGAAGCAGTTGTAACTATGTGTCTGTCTGTTTCATCCACATCCTCCTCTTCCTCAGTTTTAGTACTAGATGAGTGAGGTGGGTGTGGCTTCCCACCAGCCCGACCATCCTGACTGACGGATCTCTGGATGACCTTGTCCCCACCCCTGTCCCTGCGCTCACATATACCACAGCAATGTCACATCTGCCCAGCAGCTCAGTCCGCGACCATATGAAATGGGTTTGTTTTGACAACACCAAAGTGGTTACAAATTATCTTACTTGCAGCCTTGTGTCACTCAGGATGTTGTCGTTGACAAATAGCATCGGCATACGCCGCTACATGAGCATTACTGTTTCAGATGCAGTTAGTTTCAAATTGGAGTTTATTTTTATGACTTGATGCAGTTTGTAAAGTCTTGCAATCTGTGTGTGTGTTTTTTTTCTTTTCTTAAATTATTTTTATTTTTCCACCTTATGCAGGCGGGGCTACTTGGCTGCGAAGCTGTCCTCTCCAGCATGGCCCTGATGCAGGCCAGCACTATGGCTGCTCCACCTAAAAAAATGATGGCTCCCCTTGGCCACGCACCGCCACAGAGAGAAGGACCCGACCGTACTCCTCAGAGCCATATGATCCTCCCTTCTGGAATGAGCTGTCCACCCCTGGTTAGATCTCACATGGAAGAATTCAACAGGGGGGGGGGGGTTACCTTTTGTTAAATATACACTCAAAGCTGACATGAAGATCTACAATATTGTATGACTTATAAAACAGGTCAATATGTTTAGAAAAAACACACACACCATTATATGTAGTTTTTCTGTAGTTAGTCGGAACCAAATTACTGTATGATAAATCATAAAGGTTTAGTGTTCTTACTTGGTTTTAGTACATGTTTGGAACTTTTAGTCCAGAATAGAAAAGAGCCAGGAAATAATTCACTGTCTCGTATTCTGTAGCTTATCCGGAAGGAAGGTGAATTCCAAGCTCCCCGCCTGCTGGATGAGAAGGACATGAGGACCAACGAAGACATGCAGCAGAAAAAAAAGAACAGGAAATCAGTAACGCCCTGTAAAGTGAGAGAACAAGAGGGAAGGGGAGGGAAGGTCAGTAGCTGGGATTGTTGAAATGTTGGGGATTTTATTTATTTTTTTAAATCATTGTAAGTCGAGCTCCCTTTCCATGAACTGTGATCACTATTTCACTTGGCTGATGTGTGGCTCCTTTTGGATCATCCAAGGGTGCACGTTTTGTTTGTGTGGGGGTGGGGGGAGGAGCACTGGAAAGATATGGAGGGGGTGGGTGGAGGTTCTCTGGAGAGGAAGGGGGGGAGGGGAGTGAAGTGGAGCACAATGACTGCAGTTGTGAGCATGACAGGGGGAGCAGTAACGTGAGGGCTCCAGGCCATCTGACGTGATTGTGGGAGAATTTTGGAAAAATAATAAAGTTGCGCAAAGAGAAACATCTAAATTCCTCGTTGTTTCTAGAGTTGTTTTGTTTTGATGCGGGAAAAAAAAAAACATTTGACATTAAAAATGATGGTGTGTAAGATTACAGGCTTTACTCATGAATTAAAAGAACATCTGGTTTATTCAACTCGGAGAGAAGACGTGCAGTAAAACTGCATTAACTTTGTACATATGATAAGGCCTTATAGCTAATGGAAACCAAACCAGGGAAACGTCTAAAGCATACATACAGTGGGCCCTGGTGATCAGGGTTGGAGGCCACTGTCATAGAGAACCTTGGACGATGAGAGACTGGAGACTAAACCGGTGCTGATAAGTTGAAGGTCGCTGACCCCCTATTGAGTGCATACAGTTTACTTTACATAGTTTTAGAATAGCACACCTGTGGGTTTTTTAGTTGCTTTAAGTCATAATTATCAAAAAAAATATGTAAAATATATCTGTTGGCATATATTGAATCTATTTACTGATCTTAACACTTGAGCTGAAAAAATAAAGCGAATTAACTTTTCTGGGATGCTCATATTTTCTCCAAATGCACATTCATGTTTCTGTTGTAGTTTACTAGATATTACATCTTTGTTTATCTCTCTAAAGCCTGCATTTTATGTTTCTTTATTGTCTTCTTTGTCTTTCTTCCCTATAGGGCACGGGTGGAGATGAAAATGGTCCGGCATCCAAAGTACAAAAAAATTTTATTTGCGATCACTGTTACGGAGCATTTAGAAGTGGATATCACCTTAAGAGACATATCCTCATTCATACAGGTATGATCACGTTTTTGCAGCTTGACTTTTTTTAAGCTAGAACAGCTTTTATTTAACTGCATATTAAAATGAAATGTTGAAAGAAACTTTAAAACGCTTAAGTTGGACTCTAGAAGTTTTCTTTAGCGTAGAGCTTTTCCAGTGGCCTGCTTAAAGCCTTGTTTGGTAATAGCTTTGCCTCACAGCTGACTGGTTATCTGTGGGGCACTTGAACTAAAACTGGTGCTCTTCGGTTTAGGGGAGAAGCCGTATGCTTGTGCCGTATGTGACATGAGGTTTATTCAGCGTTACCACCTGGAGAGACACAGCCTCATTCACACGGGTATGCGTCCTCAGCCGTACCCATTTTACATAAATCTGACTACGCATGTAGTCTTTCACGTTAATCAAGGGACAGATGCTGACGATTCATTTTTGTCTGTGGACAGTAGTTTCCAACAAAGCCATCCACTAAATATTATTTATTGCAAATTATTTATTCCAGTCATTTTATTTGTCCCCACTACCAGAAAACAGCGAATTGAAGCCTTTGTGGTCCTTTAGTCCTGAGTCCATTATTAAAAACTCTAATTGTGAAGTTCTTGGAGTGTTTTTGAGTAGCTCTGACTTTGTTTTTACATATATGCTGGAGTAGTATAAATGTGATGAGTTTTTATTAGTTTGGTCCTTTGATGATTTGTAGAAAAAAGGTTTAAGCAGCAACTGCTTGTTGTTCTCACACTTCAAATACATTTTCAGTTTATAGTTAAACAACTTCCACTGTTGAGACTTTTGTTTTCTTTTACTTAGTTGGAGCTAAAAACAGTGCAGGTCTGCATTGATGTAAACGTTTTATCTCTTGGTCTGGTCTTAACCACTATAGAACAGGTTTAGTAGCTACAGCAGGAGTTCTGGTTAATATTGTTACTCTGCTGCTGAACGATATAAAACATTGAGGTGAATCATTTTTTCAAAGCTAGGATTTAACTGATCTCATAGATTGCGTTTTGAAAAAATAGTTTAAACATAAAAACTGAAATCCTAATCCGTCTGTTTGGGCATATTTTTATTATCTGTTAGTATTATGGGATGGCTAATTCCTTTCACCATAATGCAACAATGATAATGGATGAAATATTTACCCACATCCCCAATTTCTACAGAAACAATTCAATAACTGTAGTTATCACAACAGATTATGATCACACTATTATTACTACAGGAATCAATAATGATAAATATTTTTTATAGCAATCTGTAAGAAATGTTTTCAGTAACACCTTAAGCTCTATTGAACGCTGATAGATTCAAATGAACACAACTGAGGATAGAAGAGAATACTCTATAAGTTGATAAGTAAAATGCACATTTTTCTTAATTTAGACCTTTCTGTTTATAAAGTCTTCTCTAGAAGAGTATCTGCACATTCTCAGAGAACTGACTTTGCATCTTTCTGTATTCATAAATATGTGCACATCAGTTGGAAACAATAAGGCTTTCTGTGCTGTCCTCACCTCACACATTTGACCGGATGTATTCTCCAGTATGTCGTTGCTGCTTTGGCCTCAATGCCAACATATTAAGCCCCTCCCCCTGTGCTTTAACAAGTGAATTAGATTTGCAGAGAAGACTTTTTGATGGTGGACTTGACAATGGACTCTTACTTGTGGACCCAAGTGTGCAAATAGTAAAACTGTTAAAGCACAGGCAACCAAATCATCCAGTATATTACCCTTATATGTTTCGTTTTGTGTTGACAGCATCTGCATTGTCAGCAAAGTTTTATTGTGTAAAGTGAACATTGAGAACATGATTTGAGATGTGTGTATAATAATAATTAAATACAATGTGGGTAAGTTTAAAACAAAATATCCTTAACTACCTTTGGCCTATAGTATGAATCAACACTGATGTAGATACATCATTTTCAAGTTTTTCTTTTTTCAAACACTGCATCTGTTTTTCCCCATATATATATTTTACACATTTCTCTCGTTTTTTTTAAATTTCTTCTTAAGTTATTCCCTACTTACCAGACTGCCTAGCTAATACCTGTATGCTCTGTGTGTGTAGGGGTGAAGCCGTTTGCTTGCTCCATGTGTGACATGAGGTTTTTCCAGCGTTACCACCTGGAGAGACACAGACTCACTCATACGGGTATGCGTTCTTTTACCGTACCCAGCTTTTTGTTTAGTGTAATTGGGTAGACTCTAAAATCAGTGGATTTGTTTTTGTTTTGGTTTTTTTTTAGGCAAGGCTAACTTCCATCGAACAAAAACACAGAGGCTAATAGAAACAAGCAGGCTGTAGGAATTGATTTGTGGTACAAAAAAAACCCAGAAAACAGTCAGGTCTTACCCTTGTTATTAAGGGTTAAAAGATCTGCTTGAAAACTAGAATCTGCTTTTGATAAAATGACTTTGAAATCCTGTATAATGCTTAATGTGAGACTGAGGGGCGCTTAAAGCTGTTTCAGTACATCTGGTTTTAGTTGGTGAAGGTTTAAAGATCTTCAGCTTTGTTTTTTAGATGCTCTTTCTCACACACTGAGCATTTGTGGATGTAGATTTACAAAGGAAGTAAACTGTAAGGTAGAACTATCAACATCAAAACAAGTTCAGAAGTAAATAAAATTAACCTCAACACTACATTAACCCACTTTTAACGTTGCTATTTTTTAATGACTTCAATAAAAAGAAAAAGGGTATTTCATATGGCAAAGAGTTCAATCACATCACTAGAGTAATAAGAATCCTGTTTGTAAATCAGTATGTTAAGAAATCCTCATTGGGGCTATTTAGACTCTGAAGGACATTTCTAACTTCTAAAAATATGAACAAATGTGCCCAAACTAACATTGTCATGACTTAGTCTGTTTTTATATCACTGCTTCTCCAAATAATAGTGGATGCATTAAATGTTCCGCATATTTGCTATCAGGGATTGAAAAGTATTGGTACATTCTCTTTAGCTAAAGTGTCATAAAAATGTTGACAGGATTTCAATAAGAAACGCATAAGGCCCCCAAAGATCACAACTGATGTGGTCTTAAAACCTCTGGAAGACATTTAGCTGGGCGAGAAGCTTTTTGTTTTTTGAGCAGATTCGGGTCCAGTGGGTCCATTCTGGACCCAGAGAAAAAGAGCTCGTTTTGGCGGTGAAAGTTCAAATCCAACGAGGGCCAGCCTCTACAATGTTGTTTGAGAAGCATCACTTGGATTTTTCTGCACTTGCAATATTAATGAGCTTCAAATTAATTTTTGAACCAAGCGCTTTGTTTTTTTTCTCCCCAGATCGAGCACGAGGCATTTTTCTTTAGGTAGCCTGGCCAGGATGCATCTTGGCAACGTAGCTTTATAACCCTTCTGTTTTTGTGATGTGCTCCATTTATTTTGAAAGTTCACAGTCTCTATTACTGCTCATAATTTCCCAAGCTTCCTTTTTAATTAACCTAAAACGTGAAATAAAACCTTATTGGATCATATCTATCAAGTTGGTAGGAACTCCCTCTAATCCCAAAGTGACGTCGTAGCTAATTTGTTGATAATCTGTGTATGTAGGGGTGAAGCCGTACGCTTGCTCCATGTGCGACATGAGGTTCTTCCAACGTTACCATCTGGCGAGACACACCCTCACTCATACCGGTATGCGTCTGCTCACTCTAGATGTTCCCACCTCAAGCAAAGATTGATCTGTTGTCGAAAAGCTAAACAGATTTGCCTTTCCAGACGCACATAGATGTATCCAGACATGTAACATATTAGGGAAATTCAATCTTTACATCATTTTCTCTAAATGTAACAATGTGTGTGCCTAATTAGACGGCTATTTTTTGTTATTATTTGAGTAAAGCCATCACAGTTTAGGTAGGTGCTGAAAAACGGCGCTAATGATGTGTAGATGTATAACTAATGAACAGGGAATAGTTGATGGTGAAATGCTTAAACTTTTATTTTTGTTTTGTTCAGTGATTATTTACATACTTTTGTATGTGTAGGGGTGAAGCCATACGCTTGCTCCTTGTGTGATATGAGATTTTTCCAACGCCACCACTTGGCACGACACAGCCTCACTCACACGGGTATGGTTTCACCCTCCTTTTCTTCATCAGTGCCCAAATACCAAATTTATTAGTTGTGTTTAACTTAGAGGTGTTTCACTGTTCCTGTATACAAGAAGTAGATCCGTTTGTGTCTAACTCCTTCCTGAATGGATTAAAAAGAGTCTCAGAATACATTTTAATCATCATCTCTGTTTAATGAATGTCAGCGGATTAGAAAATATTAGTTGGATGTCTAGTTTGTCTCAGATCTGATCCTTCTTAGCATGTCTGGATACATACAGTAACATACAGGTGCATCTCTGTAAATTACTATAAGAATATTCAAAACAACTGAAATTCATTTGAAGAAATCAATTCAAGATTCTGTATTATTCACACAAAGCAAAATGTTCTAGATTTACACTCTTGAATTTGATAACTATGGTTAAAAGCTAATGAAAATCTAAAATGCAGTTTCTTAAAGAAACGTGTTATTTGTAATACCAATAGCTTTAAATAGAGAAGGCCTCCTTACTAAAGAGTTCATCTGGGTTATTGTAAGTTTATTTAAGCGATAATTACTTGGGACTCATGTGGATTTACTATCTTATTCCAGACTCTTGAACTTAGAAGTACTTATAACTTTTTTATCTATAGCTGTTCCACTGAGCAGTAATCGAGTCCTTATCCTCTTTAGCCCAGGTAGCACCTGTTGTGACGTGGTCTATGGTGAAGGATTGACTTTAATAAGGATTGTGACATTTCCAAGTCCATGTCATTAGTTGACCTATTCTGAGCAAATCAAACCCAAGTCTCTCATAGCTTCATTGTTTTAGTTTCCACTTACCTTTCCATGACTATACCTAGATATTGTGCTGGAAAGGTTCATCTTTTTAACAATGACCTTTTTGTTTTTTGGGTTTATCCTCCTTGTGGAGGGCGTCAATGACTGGTGGAAAAGTGTTGGCCACTGACTGCATTAGGTCATGACATGAGATAAAATAACATTTCTGTATTTGTGTAAATCTGGGTTTTCATCAGCTTTAAACCGTAATTATCAGAAATAAACATGTGTGATTTGTTTGTAATGAATCTCCAGTTTCTGATTCGAAATTAATAAAAGTTAAAAGCCCTTTTCAGTGATATTCTAATTTCGTGAGGAGCAGCTGTATGTGTGTCCTGTAAGCTATTTTTGTTGTTTTTTTGTTTGTTTTTTTATGAAAAACCATTTGCTTTGTGTGTTCAGGGGTGAAGCCATATGCTTGCTCCATGTGTGACATGAGATTTTTCCAGAGATACCACCTGGCAAGACACACACTCACTCACACGGGTAGAAGTTTTACTTATCCCTCTTTCTTGACTGTGCTAGTAGGGGTTAATGATATTTGCTGTTGATGATAGGGGTCATCTGTAATTGAGAACCAATCTAGTTTTTATTTGTTGTTGTTTAGCTGGTTTTTGTTCTAGAGCCTCAAATATTAAGCTATCATGTATTGTTTTACTTACTAGTTGACTTGTTAGGATTGACACACTTGATTGGTTAATAAGCTTTTGTTATGAAAAGTAGTAATTGGTGTATGTGAACCCTTCTTTGCCAACATTTGATTAGATTGTTTTTTTTTTTTCTCTAAAATCTGGTACTGTATACATTTAGGGGTGAAGCCATACGCTTGCTCCATGTGTGACATGAGGTTCTTCCAGCGTTACCATTTGGCAAGACACACCCTCACTCATACTGGTATGATTAATAACTTTTTCTACTGTGAAAGTTTTCCTATTTACCAAAAAAGAAGAAAAAAAAAAACAACTTTAAAAAGTGACATTCATAATCCCTTCTCCTTACTTCAATGATATAAATAATTTCCTGCTGTTAAAGAAAAACTTTAGGCTTTGTTGGAAAACTGTCCACTAAAGAAGTGATTCTGTCAGTCACCTTGACTTTTAACACTGTAATGCTACTTTTGCATGTGCATTGTTGATCATTGATTCTTAATGAAAGACACATTACACTACACTCAAGGACTATCGAGAGCAGTTATCGATGCAGTCGTTCTCAGAGGATTTAGTTCAATTTTAACATTTCCGGCTCGCTCTTATTAGGAAGGAAGGAAAGCTTCAGCAAAATTAAACCAATTGCTTCAAACTAAAAAAGCTTTTCTACATTGCTCTCTGTAGCTTGTGTTAGTGTAATGTCTCCAACATCCTATTATTAAAGCATGCCATTAAAAAAAAAAAGAAATTAATGATTTGAATTTTTTCTGTCATGATGTTGAATTTGTCTAATTCTGTTGTGTTTTAGGGGTGAAGCCATATGCTTGTACTATGTGTGACATGAGATTCATTCAACGTTACCAGCTGGAGAGACACAGCCTCACTCATACAGGTATGTCCTCGCTCGTATTAACCTCGGGTCTGTTCGCTTCCTGGCTTTGGTCGTGCATGCAGCGTGCATTAATGGTTGAATGGCTGCTTCAAACTCGAGTTTGTAATGCTTGCTGTCACCATACTGGCAGTTGCCAATTAGTTCCAGAGCATTTTGTTTTTCATATGGTCATTTTTTGTTTGAATGTTTTCCCCATGCTTTGTTTATGAAATGACATGACAGCCATAAAACAAGCAGAAATTGGGTTTTCTTGTAGATAACATCACACCACTGCTGCTTGGATTGTCTGAATTTTACTAAAAAAAAACAATTGTAATGGAAATTTTAAATGGCTGGTAACATAATTTATTATAATACATAGATCCTCTTTAATCAAAGACTTAATCCATATCTTTGAAGGTTATTAATATCAACTTCCATCAGTTTGGCCAAATAAGTAGTGCTGAAGAGATGTTCTATTGCTTTTAAGGACTTTTGTGTTTTTGAACTAACAGTAGGTGTTTAGTCAACTCCCTTTGTGAAGCATGAGAATTTATATGAAAGACTGAATTAAGAGGTCAACCCTTAGCATAGCATGTTCAGCAGCTGCACACATTCCAGAAGCATTGTGCTTGGTTATATCGGATTGGAACAAAGCTCAGGATGGACCTTGATCAGTTTTTACACTTTGTTGTCCTTGAGAACGAAGAACAAAAAAGGAACACATTAGCTGGCTACCTGCACTTTGTCATTTCACATCCAAAGTTATGGTTAGACAAATGCATACTTACTGTTTACTGTTTACATTGTATTGATTTCGATTTTGCAAAGATTTTCAATGCAGTGATGGAATGAAGTTGACTTTTTCTGAAAGCAAAGCAGATGCTCTGATGTTGAAAACAGTTGTTTGCCAACTGCCTAAAATTGTCTACTGCTATCAGCGTGATTAGGTTCGACCAAACTAAGAAGGGAATCCTCTTTTTGGATTTGTCGAAAACATCAGCTTTTATTTGGCATTACATGGGAAAAAAACAAACAATCTGTTGCGTTAGTTTGAATGAAACCCCTCTGGAGATTCAGGCCCCAGTTGCTCGTTTTGTGATTCCCCCCCCCCCAAACTTTTTTTAGTATGAAACAAGTTGATCTGGCCATCTGAAAAGAAGGTCTACCTTATTACACAATACCTCCATTACAACATTAGGTCCAGGAACAGCAATATGGACTTTTTTTTTTTTTTAGTTTTTGTTTGTTTTTTTGTTTTCAATTTGATAGCAGGTTTGTGAAGCTGGAATTTCTAAATTTCCAACCAAGCGCTGATAAGTGCAGCTAAAACTTTACTAACGCAATTAGTAAAGTTTATCACTGATCATTTTTGGCAGTTGAGTTTTTAAAATGCTAAAGCTCATACTTTGTGTGTATAGGGGTGAAGCCGTACGCTTGCACCATGTGTGACAAGAGGTTTTTTCAGCGCTACCACCTGGCGAGACACAGCCTCACTCATATGGGTATGCCTCTGCCAATCCTAAACCTGTCACAAGATTAGGATGCTGCTTCATTTATCTAGTCTGTTATATCTGCATTCATTCACTGTTTCAGATGGCTTTATTTCCATTAGGTTATACACACAGCTCTAGTGTTATAAGAGTGGATATAGGACCACCACACTTAGTCATTTCAAACATTAATGTTGTAAACTCTGTAAGTTACATTAACAATATGACATTGGTTATTAACCACAGTTAATCATTTAGCCCATATTGGCTATTTTTTATTGTCTAACAGGATTTTTAGGCTTAGTTTTTTTTTTTTTGTCTATGTTGCAGAGACATGACAATAATTTCTGTTGATGCTCTGCATTTAGGTGTGAAACCTTATGCTTGCACCATGTGTGACATGAAGTTTTTTCAACGTTACCACCTGGCGAGACACAGCCTCACTCATACGGGTACGGGTCTGTCCACCGTCGGTCGCATTTTAGATTGCACGCTTTTTTGAATTCACTTCATGCCCCTTCTTAATCAATGTGTCAGAGAAGGGTTAATTACAGGGTTCCTACAAAGTCTGGCATTCAGGCTTTGTACTTTCCAGCTCTGCAAAGCACGGAGAAAAGAATTAAGTATTTCAGAAAATAACTGTCTATATTTTCAGACATCCATACTTATCTTCCTCTGCCTTCATCTGATCCTGTTTATCTTCTTTTTCTTGTTTCCGTTCTTTCCTTCTGTTGGTTCCCTCGTTCTTTCCTTTCTTTCCCTCGTTCTTGCATTTATTTCCTTCCCTCTCTCTCTCTGCCTCACGGTTTCTTTCCCTCCTTTGATGTTTTCTTTTTCCACTCTACGTTTTGTTTTTCCTTCCTTTCCTCCAGCTATTCTTTCATCCTACCTGTCTCCTATTAATTTGTCCTTCCTTCCATGACATCCCCAGTCCTTCCTTTTCCCTTTTCTTCTTTTTTCCTTTTGTCATTCGTCTTACTTCTTTTGCTTCCGTGTCCTTCATTTCTTCCTCCTTCTGTTGTTTGTGTTCTCAAATTTTATATTTAAAGCCCAACTTCTTAAAAATGTCCCATAAATGTGTAGATAATCATCTGTAGTACTTAACATTTTCCAATAATGAAAAAGGACTGAGACGTCTCTAAAGAGAGCTTTTTTTATTATCCAAGAAAAATGTTTGGAACCCTGTAATTATGAATTTAGCAAAGGTATTAATTGATTAATATTAAAAGTATTAGTAAACACAAGCAGGATAAATAAAGTTCAATGTTTGAATTTTTTTTTTTTCCATGAAACTTTAAGGCATTTTGTGTGGTTAATAACCAATAGCGTATATATTTTTATTTTAAATTTAAACACGTGAAAATGAGGCAAAGTGATATAATAATGCTACTTTGCATTTAGGTGTGAAACCTTATGCTTGCACCATGTGTGACAAGAGGTTTTTTCAACGCTACCACCTGGCGAGACACAGCCTCACTCATATGGGTATGCGTCCGCCCACCTTACCCATGTCACAAAGATCTTACTGTGTTTTCATTTTATTTGGTATTGAGCTCTAATCTCTCAGGTTGAGGAGGACATGTAGATGTAGCCTGTCTGTCTAGGGATGTTAACATAAAGGCAGACCTTTGTAGATGCAACATCATCAGCTCATGTGATGTGTTAAATAGTGGATTTGAATTGGTTCACATAGTTTGGTTTATTACTTGATGAACACCGAGGACTATTCCAAATCTGCTAATCCTTGTGGTTAACAACCCATCAATTTCGATGCTCTGTTTAAAGTGTTTAACTTATTGATGGATTGTAAACACAAACCTACACAGATGTGTATGTAATACTTGAATGCTCTACGTCTAGGTGTGAAACCTTTTGCTTGTACCATGTGTGACATGAGGTTCTTCCAGCGTTACCACCTGGCAAGACACACCCTCACTCATACTGGTACGCCTCAGTGCACCCCTCTCCCCCCTCACAATAAAAACTGTGATGTGGTGTCCAACACATCAGAAGTGTTACCAGGTTGTAGGGATGGGTGATATGGACGTCTTAACAATATTCTTTAGTATTATTTGCAAAGTTGAAATGAAAAGATGGCTTCATAGATTTTTCTATAGAGCCGTAGAAAAACTAACTGATCTTCAATTGAAACGAACCTATTGTCAAATATTTGACTATACTGCAGTAAACTGTGCAACATTTAATACACAAGTTTTATCATTTATTGTAGAACGGATGGTTGGATTATTGACAATATCAAATTGTTCAAGATTTCATTGGGTTGATTTGCCAAATTTAAAAACCATAAAATCTACACCGTTGTTTTATGATCAGACTCACTGCTTCATAAAACTACCTTTCATCTAGCAAGACTGTCTGAAAATGGATTGGTGCAAATGTGTTTTTTTTCTGTTTAGAAAAGTCATTAGGTCGGCTTAACAATCTGTATCAAAGTTTTTACAAAAGGTAGAAAAATTAAACACTGAGTGAAACTTTGCTCAAAAATATCCTACCTCAACATTTGGTGTTTTTCTTAATTAATGTAATTTCTTATCGTGATTATAACAGACAAACCCAGAAATGGTCCCAAAAACAGAATCAGACATTTCTAACCTCCATCTATTTTATGAATGTAATACACTTAAGCACCACCAGCTCCTTTGACGACCCTCTCTGGAACTAGTTACGGTGGAAGACTCAACATGAGCTATTGTCAGTGTCAGTGGGAATTTAAAATGAAGCCAGATGAGGTTAAGAGATGTAGGACCGAGTTCAGAGTTATAGTACTGTGTTTTCTAACCTTTTGATCCATGTCTTTGGTTCGTTCAGTGTGTGAGAGAGCAAGACTTTAGCAGATAACATGAAGGCTCATGTCAGATAGAAACATGTTGGCAGTTTTATGAAGAAGGGAAAATTTACTAGCATTGTTTTATAGATGCTAATGCTAATTGTTAATAAAAGCGAACCCTTCGTATAACAAACTGATTGATGTTCCTCAAATGATTTTGAAAAAAGTGTTGATATTAATATGAATAGACAGGGCAATATGGACCATCTCTAAATGGAACAATTGGTGGATAAAATAGTTTGAAAAAAAAAGGATCCTGCTCATCATTCAAATCAAAAACATGATCAGATTGTTTACTCAGGATAACTGATTCTTATCTGTCATTTTTTGTCAGCTGGTTCAGTTAACAACTCTATATTGCCCATCCCTATCAGTCATACCTGTTAATATTTTTAGATAATTCAGCAAAAAAACAACTTTGCTCCTTCAAAATATATTGCGGTTAGTATCTAACTTAGTATCTATTCAGGAAGACAAAAACTAGACCATAGGCCTGTACTTCTCCATCATAGGTAGAAGTGGGTTTGTTTAGTTTTTTAAACAAATTACGCCTAGTTGAAATACTTAAACTGATTATGTTTCTATTCGATATCCTTTTAGCATTTGTAGGTAAAATAAACAAAATATTTACTTCTGTCGGGATATAAAACTGTTCCTGTAGATTGTAAGCTACTAACGCAACACACACAACTGATCCTATTGCTTTAGATTATGACTAAGATCACAGTTGACAAGCTTGAGATCCTTTAAAGTAGGTACATTGGTCAGTTCTTTTGATTTCTTTTCAATGACGCTGATAACAGCACCCTAAAGTTAACATTTGAAACATATATATATATATTCTGTGTTGCATGACTTTTTTGTTAAAGAATTGAAATGAGAGCTGAAGTGTTATAAGAGTAATAATGCTACTTTGCGTTTAGGTGTGAAACCTTATGCTTGCACCATGTGTGACAAGAGGTTTTTTCAACGCTACCACCTGGCGAGACACAGCCTCACTCATATGGGTATGCGTCCGCCCACCTTACCCATGTCACCAAATTCTACTTGTTCATACTTTATGAAGTTTCACTCAGCCTAGGATATGAATTTTCTGTTGAAAGGAGATTTCTTTTTGTTTTGTTTTTTTGAGGTAACATGTAAAATAAGTCTAGGGTTGAAGATATCATCAGCTCATGAGATGTGTTTAGAAGTGGACAAAAAGCACAATGCCTTAATCACTTTTAAACAAATTTTAAAGTTTCCTCATATAGTTTTTTTTTAGACAAATTTGAAAGTCCTTAACAATTGAGAAGTGGTTAACAACCCATCAATTGCAAATGCAAGTTTAAAGTACTTTTCAGATTGATGGATTGTGAAACGTTAAGTACAACTATAGGGTAAGATAACGGTCAATAAAAACATGCATAGGTGTCTTAATTTGTAAATGTAGGTCAGTAAGCTTAAGTACATTTAAAATTTGCATTTTTCATCCATCCACCTTCTTCCGCTTATTCCGTCAGGGTCGGGGTTCGGTCAGTGACTATCGCCAGCAGACTATAGGCGAGAGAACCATGCACACACACACACTCACACCTAGGGACAATTTAGAGATTCCAATTAACCTTACAGTCATTTTTTTGGACTGTGGGAGGAGGTCTGAGTACCCAGAGAGAACCCATGCATGCATGTGGAGAACATGCAGACTCCATGCAGAAAGAGCCCGGGCCAGGAATCGAACCGAACCTTCTTGCTGCAAGACAACAGTGCTACCCACTGCGCACTGTGCAGCCCCCCGTTTGGTTTTGAAGTATCACAAAAAGTTACAAAGTTACAGCTTTGTTCCAATGCGTGCAAATCACAGCTTTACAAGTATGAATCAAATTTACGAGCATGAATCTAAAAGTCCTGATGAAGCTGTTAGCCTCCTTACCTGCTGGTGGCGGTAATGCACCTGAAAGTTTATTGCGAGCCGCCATTTAACAAGAAGAGATACCAGCTGTGCCCAGATGTGTCGCACTTTATGCGATCTAGGGCTATGCTCCTCCATCCTCCTCCATCCCGTCAGCCCTCTTAGCTCCAGGGTGGGGTGTGGTACGACAAGCTTCTACCGAGGGTTAGGAGGAAATTTAACAGCTTCGTCAGGAGTTTCAGATTCATACTTGAAAATTTGATTAGTACTCATGAATTGTGATGTGCACGTCTATTGGTACAAAGTCGTAACTTTGTCATTTGTTTTTATATCTTCAAAACGATCATGTATTTTAGATGTATTCACGTCTGTTGACCTACGTTTCCATATAAAGACACCTACGCATACATTTTTATTGACATTTATTTTACCCTATATGCAACCCCCCTGAGATTAACGTCTTGATGCTCTGCGTTTAGGTGTGAAACCTTTTGCTTGTACCATTTGTGACATGAGGTTTGTTCAGCGTTACCACCTGGCGAGACACAGCCTCACTCATACTGGTACGCCTCAGTGCTCCTGACCTCCTGTATCATTTACAGTACTGTGCAAAAGTTTTCAGCTCTATGAGTTATTTTAAGGTTGGTCATCTTGAAAATATAGCAGCATCGCAATGTGGGGTTGCTTTAAAAAAAAAAAAAAAAGTGGGAAACAATTGATCAGAAGCTGAATGAATGTAAGTACAAGTCTGCTAGAAGATCCAAAAGAGTCGAGATCAACGCTTGCAGCACCACACTGACCAGAAACCTAAAGCCACAGCTATAATGGAGTTTCTTAAGTCAATCCAATCAAAGTCCAGACCTAGGTCCTATTTAGAATCTGAAGAAAAACATGAAAACCGTTTTTCAGATGTTAAAATACTAGAAAACAGCGTACCTTTTTGTTTTTCTTAAGTTCTACAGTGTTTAGTTAGTCAACAACATAAACTCCCAATCAAACAAAGTGTTCTTTCAAGATGTATCCAGACTGCTGTTTCCTGATATGTAGTTTGTTCACTTTTCTATAGTTTTTTTTTTTGGTTCATATTCTCCATTTTTTTAGCAGCGTATCAATGAAAGATCGGCCTAAAACTGTTGCACAGTACTGTAGTTCCATGTTACAATCTTAACAGCTTGGTTGCATGAATGCTTATAGCCAGACAACAACATGTACATTACATTCCTGTATAGGATAAATTTACTTGTAGGGCTAGCTTGAGCTTAAAAAGCCTGTATTTCTTTCACTTGTTGGGTGGTAGGGCTAATATATTGCTCTGTGTGTGTAGGGGTGAAGCCGTTTGCTTGTTCCATGTGTGACATGAGGTTTATTCAGCGTAACCACCTGGAGAGACACAGCCTCACTCATACGGGTATGCGTTCCTCTGCCGCACCCCTGTTAACTCAGAAAGCCACCGGTGCATGAACAACAAACTCGAGTTTGGATTTGTTAGTCATTTGATGGGATGTTGAACCAGCCTAAAAGAAACTCGCCCCCGTTTGCAGGGCTTCTGTGTCGCTTTAGATTTGGGCAATGAAATTAAGAAATTCCACTCTGATCTACACATAATGAGTTGATGACGAGGCTTTTTTAGAGGAATCATTATTTCAAAGCTCCAAGTAATTTGGATAGGAGAGTTATTCCACCCAAACTGAACATCATTATTGTTATGACTAATAATAATATTATATTGGACATTTAAGCTCTAAAGAAAGATAAAACAACGCTGCGCCATTTTAATTGACTCAAGACTCTAAAACTGATGCATTGACTGTGTATTTTGTGTGCTCTTTTAGGAGAGAAGCCATTTGCATGTGACATGTGTGATATGAGGTTTATTCAGCGCTACCACCTTGAGAGACACAAACGCGTTCACAGCGGGGAGAAGCCTTATCAGTGCGAAAGGTGCCAGCAGGTAGGTGGAACTTAACCAGAACCAGCATTTGGTGTTTAACAGTAGGATATGTTAATGTGGGGGGTCATCAGTCATTTCCAGTCAGTAAAAAGGGGGAAAATACAAATAATCCAGAGGGATTATGAGGTGTTGGTCGAAACTGCATTCCCCTAAATAAAGGAATATTTCTCCCAAAATGCACAACCTGGCCACACACCAATAGTGTTTATAAAATGTTAAAATAGGTTTTCTGGAGAACATGGAGGGTTACAGTTGGTTCATTTTATGGATTTAAAGACCTAAAAGTTCATTTTTTTAAGGATTGTTAACATTGGGTGATATTTGTGCAAAGCCTTTTGTGCTCTGTGCTAGTGGAAGATGGTTTCCTCTAAGGTGGCATCCATCATTTCCTCGATCTCTAACCCGACTTTTTTCTCTTTCTTAAAGAATTTTTCACGCACAGACCGACTGCTGCGACATCGGCGGTTGTGCCAGGGTCGCAGCGTAGCCAAAGTAGAGAACCAGCCGTGCTGCGAACCACGTCCATATCCACAGGAGCCACCCCCTGCACCACCGACCTGGAGCCCCCTGCACCCACCTCCAGGACGGCTGGCGGTCTGACATTACGCCTTCCCGGGATCCAGAACTCCAGCAGAGATGGGACAAGCCGCAGGCTTTCCTCCTTTCGCCTCTGTGCAGAGTGGCACCACATTCTAGCGCAGACTGCTCCTTCAGCTCCAGTCCTGGGATTACTAATGACAGTGGGGCCCGCTTTTTTTTTTTTTTTTTTTTTTTAAACTTGCATTTCTCTTTGTCTCCTATTTTCCCCCCAATTCATATTTTCAATGACACTTTTTGTTTCTGTGATGAACAGTGGTCAATGGTCCTGTTTTTGTACATTTTTGTTCCCAAGGGAAAAGAGGAGGTTTCTACTGTTGAAACAAACTGCATTTGGTGGTACTGCTTGGGACAGGAACTGGATATTGTTTGTCCTGTTGTATTTGCAAAAAAACAAAAAAAAAAAAACTGATGGGACAAAAAAAAATGTTGGATCAACTTTGTAATGTTTTTTTTTCTCTTAAATGGCCCATTTTGACTCAAAAGAAATGTCACTCAGGTTTAATCTGTAAAACTGAACTTTCCCTCCGGGTCGAACGTGTCGAATCCTCGGCCGCGTCATTTGGGACCACAGTTTACCAAGATGGTGCTGCTCATCATGAGCGTTCACTGACAGCATCATCTGGTACTTTTGGTGTTTAGATGCACTAAATTCTATTGACCCGGTCAGCAGGGAGGGCCCAGTTTTAATCAGTGTAAATAATAATAAAAAAAAGTGTATTATTCTAGATTTGACTTGAGTGTTCTTTTTTTTTATGCTTAAAATGGGCCAAAATAAGAGTAATAATGGCGGTTAATACAAATACAGTTGGTTGGTGCTGTTGCAGTTGAGTCCTGATGATAAACTGTCTAAAAAAAGAAAAAAAAGGTTAAATCCATGTTTATAAAAAGATCGGTTTCAGAGGATTATCTATGGGGACGGCAGTGCAACAGTACTTCTTTCACCATTACTATCCATTCACCTGTGCGTGCGTGCGTGTGTGTGTGTGTGTATATATGTGAGATCTCCAGTGTTGTGTCAGAAAAATGTCACTCCCTGAGTCTGGTTGGAAACCGTGTGCCGATTGGCCTGTTTGAGTCTCACTGTTTGTACAGCTCGTCACATTGTGAGATTTAGCAGCAGTATACGAAATGTTGTGGCCTTAGTAGGTTTCTTTTAATATTTTTTGTTTCCTGCCTTTACTTTTCTGCTGTGTTTTTAAGGCTGCGCCACAGATGCATTTGCCAGCCTTTTTCTTTTTGTTTTAACAATTGCTAAACTTACAGTTATCGAACGCTGATGGCTTCACAACTCAAGTGATGGACATGGATATTTTAGGTCATTATTACTGATCTTTTTTTTTTTTTTTTTTAAATTTTTAACGGCGCGTGGTTCTAAAGGAACCCGACGGTCAGTAAGAGAGGTCAGCAGTGTTCAGACGATTCCAACTAGCGGCGTCTTCTTGTTAAAGTATGTCCTGTCATTGACTTTAACCTAAAATTCATGAGTTATTGTACTAAAGTCTGCCTCAGTGGCAAGGTATCTTTTGCATATCTTAAAGCAGCTAATCTGCTGCTCGTTGAATCTCAACAGAGAAGCGTTGCATAGAGGTGACCCTTTTCTTCTGGATGATGTGCTACTGAGGCCATTAACCAAACGTGGAAGCTTTAAGTGGCGTCTTTATTTGCGTCATCGTAAGTGGCAGTCGTGAGGAAATTCGGATGTCTTGAAAAAGTTTCGGACAAAGATGAGCAGCTAGTGAGGCGTTCACAGGGAAAAGGTTCAGTTCAGAGTTACTTGATTAGGATGAAATGGTTGCAGAAAATAAAATAAGGGCCAAGTATAAGAAATGCAGTAATTTGCTTTGGAAACACTATTCCTGGCCTGTGGAGGGACTCCACTGCTGTCTGCACAGATTAGTATTTTATTTTTTTTAAAGGACAATGCAGCACGTTGTCGATACCTGTTTGTCTTTATCATTTATGTTGTTGAAACACGAAATCCTTCCATGTCAAATCTTGTTAGATTTTCATGTTTGTTTTTTCAGACCGATCAAAGGAAGGATTAGCTCATTACATTTTTACGATTGTTTCAAGGACCTTTTTTTTTTTATTCAGATAAAATTGTACACTGGAATAAGATGGAGAAACATGAACATTTTAGATATTTTTTTTTCCTTTAATCTGTATTAGATTTTAGGGATTTTGACTAAAGTTGTTTTTTTCTCCTTGACACAGCAGGCGATCAGAATGATTTGGATCAGTACAGTTGGGAGCCCAGTATGTTCTGTAATTTTGACATTATATGATGTTGTATCACAGAGAAATGTTTGCTTTTCTTATACAAAGTCCCTGGTATTTGTAGTAAATTATATTGATAATGGTATTAGATGAACAACAGCATAACAGTAGCTATCACAGATTAGTTGTTTTCTTTATTAGTCTTGCATGCAGAGTTACGGTCCTCAGTTAAAATGGGATCTATTGATTATTTTGTGTAGGAAAGAGAGTGCATAAGAATAACTTCCTAAGAAATTTACAATTATTGTAAAAATGGGCTAACTAATATGTACCCTTGTGATCCAATTAGTTCCAGCTGTATGAAAATCAGAGGAGAGGCTTCTTACTATTATGCTAAAATAAAGAATTTGTAAAGGATTTGTTGTTTTTGTTTGTTTTTAATCAATGAAACGTTGAGTCAGAAGTTTTTATGATCAACCTCAGTAATGACAAACCCATGTTATAGCTTACACAGATAAAAAGAAATATCCTAATATAAGGTGGTCTAATTCTGTTCTTACAAAAAGCCTGAAAAGATTAGTTTTGTTTTTATATTTCAAATGTGAAAATAGAAGTTAGTGTCTCAAACAGGTTTGCACGTGGATAGTCCTCTGCTGTTTGAGCCCAGAACTTTCTGCGGAATCCAACTTTATGCAAATAGTTTTAGAGAGCAGCTTGTTTTTTTTTCTATGGGCTCTGCAGTGGTGATAACTGTCCTTCTGACAGACCACCTTGGCACTTTATTAGACGATACAGTGGGGAGAACAAGTATTTGATACACTGTTGATTTTTCAGGTTTTCCCACTTGCAAAGCTTGTAGAAGACTGTAATTTTTATCATAGGTACTCTTCAACT
>JAUZNJ010088254.1:0-22867 GCA_034780135.1 Jordanella pulchra | reverse complement strand
GGGGACGACGGCGCGCGGCGCCCGCGGACGCGGCAGGCCGACGGGCGCGGAGCTGCGAGGGCCGCTCATCGCCGCTTGCGGCTTTAATTTTTTATTTGTTCTCATCTTTTCACTCAAACAATTTTGGATGTATAACTGGAGCAATATAGATATTAATTTATAAAAATGGATCAGGATTACATTTCATAAATGTCAACTGAAGCAGATCAGAATTCATCAATTGATTACTAATGTTAAATATTTTAAAATGCATTGTAATTATGTCCTAAATAAAATTATATTGGAGAATTTTGCATTTAAATAATTATCCAACTCCACACAAATTCAAAATGTTACATTTTTTAAAAAACAAAAAATTAGACAGATACTTGTTAAAAATCTTTTTTCCATTTATGTTTCCACCATATATATGACATCTGATATAATTGGATTATATAAATTCACCAGCATTTTAGATATAGTACACTACTGAATAATGAAGCTTTGAGATCAGAAAGTACAGAAAGAGTAATGTAATCTCACTACTAAAGCTGGACATTTATAACATCAAATATGATGAATAAAGATAAGAATCTGTTATCTATCTATTCTTGTGTCCACTGCATTATCTGTAAAACTGGAATAAAGAGTAGGATTGCAGACAGGACCTCTTTCCTTCAAAGAAAACATCCAGGCTGAAATGTTTCTTTGGGGCAAAAATCCAGGAAAGTTTAGGTTAGTGTCCAAATTTTTAAAGGGCTGCTTCCTTCAGGGGCTGGAGCCACAAAAAAAAAAAAAAAACAAAATCACAAAATGAGTTGCAGTGAGTTTTGCAGATTTAGCCTTTGCCAGCTGTTCCAGCCCTCAGCTCAGCATTGCTGCCGTTGCCTGGCAACCATGACGATCTGAAGCAGAAAGCTGGGCTTTTTATTTTTTAATAATATTCTTTACTGTAGGAAAAAACAAATCTTAAAAGGTACAGATTTTTCACACCCTTATCTTTGAAGAATAGCCTCAACAGATAAAAAATAGAACAGAAGTACCAGAAATTGTGTTGTTTTTTTTGTAAGTATTTTTGCTTAATAAATCCTTGAATACTGTATAAAGCAGCAATAAATGTGTGCTCTAAGTTTGTCACACTACAGACATATGTGTTATCAATCATCCAGTAATAAGATTTTTAAGCACACAAAATAAAAGAAAATGCTAATTTGCACATGTTGTGTTGTGTTATGTTTTTAGTTTTATAATGCAGAGTTTCATCCATTCACTTAGTGTAACTTTGAAGTTTTTTGTCCATGGGTCTGTAGTCCTAGTTTGGACTCACATTATCTACCCGCCTCTCCGTCCTGTAATGGTCCTGTAATAGATTCTCTTTCTGCCCACAATATCGTTCTTAGAGTTGACCCCTCAAAAGGTGAAGGGTAGGAAGTTAAAACAGGAGGTAGGGCCACAATTTGGCCACTTCAGAATGATCAGATGTTTTCCAAGGTTAGCAGTCTAGATTTCCCAATCCCTACCCATGTGAGCCACCAGAGACAGACACAGACTTCAAGTCAGATGTTGACCACTATGATTATAAACTTCATTGTTTATAGCCTGCATAAGAAGGGTAATTATTTATAGCATCTATGGATGTTAGCAAAATATGTTGCTGACTTTGTTCATCTAACCATATAAAGTTAGGTCATTAATAGGCAAAATAATATTAAACAAAACTTAATACCTGAATGAAGCCAAAAAGGAGTTACTGGCACCACCTCTTCCTCACATCACCTCATTTTCCTCGTTTCTGTGTTGTCCCTAAGGTTAGAGAAAGGCCGCTACATTTTGGACCTACTGATCAGAGATCAGTAGAGAAGCTGAACCTGCTTCAACGCTTCACAAGTAGCAGCGACGGGTTTATGCTAAAGGCAGCTGACTGACTAGATGTACGCTGCCCTTTTAGGCAAACCTAAAAATCCTGAAACACAGAAATCTTGAAACCCAATTTGAACTCTATGACAAATTTAAATGTCTACTGACAGAATTCCCTTTAAACAGCCTTTAAGGAGTTGTACCACTGTTAAAGCAATGTGTGAAGGACTACTCAATACTATTTGACTGAATAATCTTTAACTCCTGTTTTAACTTCCGTTCAGTGGTAAAAGCCAGCTGAAGATTAAGAATGAAGCATTGGGAGTTAGATGTCCTCTATGGAAAACGAGAGGCAAGACCAACCTGTCAGCCTAAAGCTGGCAAAGCAACCTACCTATGAGAAATAAAGTACTATTCTGCTATACTGAGCACATATTTGAGTTTTACAAAGCTCTCATCGTACCTAAAAACATTTTATGTCACAGTTCTAAGTCTTCTCATCTACCATTGGCACCTTTGGCTTGACCAATCCCCTTTGATCCTCGATGAATCATGGGATAGGATGGGCCAAGAAGGATAAACTGGATCCATCTTTCAAGCTGGGAAAAAGAAGACACATTTAAAGGAGCCCTCAAAATTGGACATACTTGGCCTACAAAGGCAGCCTTTGAAGGGTGGCGATAAGCGCCCTCTGTTTATCACCAAAAGTACCTCATATCCATAGTGAAACGTGGCAATTGCACCATCAGGCTTTAGGGCTACTTGTGGGCTTTTGTCAAGAGGAATAAACAAAATAAATAAACTATTTTATATACATGATTTTTCTCCTAAGCTTCCCAGTGTCTGCTGGATGGATTAAACTTTTCAGCACAACAGTAAGTAGACATAAATTAAAATTTCAAAACTATATTAGGCAGAAAATCAATGTGGCTCAGAGGCTTCTAGACCGAATATGTCCTCACAGTATGATACATTTGGGGAATATTTGCAAGATAGAGGAGCAATCAAAGCTAACTCAAGCTGTCACGTGCTGATTTTTATTCTTTTTTTTCATATTCCCCCCAATTAATTTAGCTTGATTTTCAGTTGAACCGTACAGGGTATACTGTAAAAAATTATCCATCTTGGTTTTGTATTTTTACATCAGTAAAATGACATCTTAACAGATGTTTCACTTCTAAGAGCCTTTTAATCTGGAATACTTAACTACAGAGAAAAATAAGCAGGTATGCAATGGTTACATGGATCTGATGCAACATAGTTTGTTTATCAGTATGTACTAAAAATAAAAATCACCAAAGACGTAACAGAATATAAACTGGTGGACAGGCAAACAGACAGCAAACCTCAAATTAAATTATAATATTTATGAAGGCATTCATGGCATAATGTTACAGTAATCTGCAGCACAGAACCAAGGTACCCTCAAGATTATTTTCTGGATATTTTTCTTCCCTCAGTATGACAACAGCTTAAAAAATCATTATTTTACACTGTTGCCTCAGACGTGTTTGCCTATGTCTCCATGTTCTATTTTATTTGATGTATGAAACCAAAAGGGTAAAAATCAAGGAGACCAATACTGCTGTGTTTTTGATGTCTGTGTATAACTCATCTTAGACTGGAAAACACCTTGAGCAGAAACAGACAGATTGAAAAATGAAGGCCAAGTCCTAAGAAGTAGACAATAGATGGGAGGAGGGGTTGTGAGCACACCAGACTGCTTGCTGTGTTTACACACAAATAAGCCTTTGGCGGCAACCAATACTGAAAGACAAGCCCAGTGTGATTTTCCAGTCAAGGTTCCTCTACAGCATGAAATCAGCTGCTGTAAAGAGGATGGGAGAGCCAAGGAAGGGCTAAATGATACGTGAAGAATATGTGAAGAATAGAAGAAAGCCTGTTTGATGTGACAAAGAGACATCAGTCTCCGACTGGGACGTTAAGTGCTGTGCAACCCATTTTTGAATTCAGGCCTCTTTCTGTGAATTGTTCCCATCCTGTGTAGACATTATCACTCCCCCTCCCCCCCTTCCAGGACTTGTGCTCAAGTTTTTTGTTTTTGCCGATTTCAAACTATAAACCAAAGCAATGAAACGACAGACATCCAATTGCACTTGCATTAAGAGAAAACCCACAGAGATGAATGCAGGCAGCTCATTCAGCTGATGGCATGTTGCACTCATTCTGCTAACCTATGTAAATTGAGCACAACTCTTCATGGGTGGCTCACAAAACACAGACTAATCACTTTGGTCAACACTGTGGGGGTGTTCATCAGAGAAGCCCACACTGTGAACAAACAACGCCTGCTACCTGGCTGCGATTTAGTATTTAAGTAAGAGATGGGAGAAACCGAGAGGAACAAACACCGTCCTCTGTGATGTGTTCTTGTGTCATTAATGATGCTAATCCATTCGTGCCATTTAATCTTTCAAAGGAACTCCATCGGCATAGAAGCTTTCAGCAGACGGTGCTGTTAGGAAGAGAAAGTCTGACCAATTAGTACGAAGTCAGGAGAGAGTAAATAAGAAAGAAGTTAATAAGGAGGATATTTTCATGGGATGATAGCTTAAGAAAAGTCATGGTCATCTCGTCTTGCACAGGTTAGTGTGCATTTGGTATCAGATAAAACTTCTGTCACCAGACAACCAGATAGATGTCTCTATCTGCTTTATATCTATGTGCCACTTCCACTCTTTTTTTCAGTGTTAATGTCAACAACATCGAGTACTTAGAGCTGCATTTTTATGACAAACAATTAACTCCTGCAAATCAGAGCCCCCTGTCTTTTTGGTCAACTAAAGAGCATAAGCTAGCACCTTTATTCAAAAAGGCAATGCAGCAGGTGTGCAAAAAATACTTAGTTAATAGGGAGCATTGATGGAACTGCCATCCACATACCATGAATATCAGGTGCAGAAGATCTACATCTAAATTTTCCCCCTAATCATTCCTAATGAAACAATCCAGGCCAGCTGGACATCATCTTACATCCCAAGGCACAACAACCAGAGTTCAAATTTGGGAACGGTTTATGATAAATCTTCCACAGCTGATGTCTTCTGTCTACTGCAAGACACAAGCAGCATGTGCTGAAAGATCTAAAAAGATGTGCATTTATTAATGAATTATTCACCGTGTGCTTTGCCACTTATTGCAACAAAATGCAACAGAATCCTTTTTTCATAGGATGTTTGTTCATCAAGAATCAGCAGCTAAAAGGACTGCAGTTTCCCTTCATAACATGGATATTTCCAATAACTTTGGGTCTATTGTCTCCTTAGCCAGTTTTGTCATTTCATTTCTTTGCAAACCAAACAAAGAAACAACCATTGATTTACTTTTCATTCCAAGGTGTTTTTGTGAATTATGAAGATGAACTGTCAAAACGTTTACATTTTAATCTCATTTAACAGCATTGGTGTTTAAAAACGTAGCATTGCATACGCTATTGTTTAGGTCAGCTGACACTTATGAAATATGCCTTTTTGTTTGACTCATATAACCACATGTTCTTACAGTAGACAATAAAAAACAGAATTTGTCAGCTGTCAAAACAGGCATGGATTGAGGGCAGATAGAAACATTTTGGGACAGATAGATCTTAGAGGGATTTTCTAGGGATTTTTACATAAAAATGATAAACATATTGTTCATTTCTTGTTCTGACCATAATAACTTCTATGAATTTCCATTCAAATCCAAACTCAATCAAAAGTCAATGGTCCAAAGTCAATGGAGTTTTTCTGGCTTCTCAAATATTGCATTTTATTCTGACATATAAAAAGGCAGTTTTGTGTAGCTTATGTTTGTTTCAAAACATTGAAAGACCTTTAAATATATTTGGTGGGTTTTTTTTTATTTGATATACGTGTCAAACGTTTAGTAGACCTCCAAGTTGTGGCCTATTTCTTCAAATAACTACCCTTCTGATGCAAGTTCGGATCTCTTCTCACCTCTGCAACACATACTGCAGAAATGGTGTGCATCGACCCAGATACTGCAGAATGAATGAGTTGGGATATTATGTTTGCAACAAAAAGCAGATGTAAAAGCTATTGTGGACTTCTAATGGCTGAGATGTATCTGAAGGCTATCAATCTCTGCTGCAGAGGGGGTGGAAATGAGCGACATCCATTAGTAAACCTGTCCAATATCCTGGAACTTGGGGGAGGAGGAGCAACAGACTAGGGTCAATATGATGTAATGTTAAGAGTTTGTTAAATATTATTAACAGGAGACCAAGATTCAGTTGAACTTTAGTCAAATACCACAATTTATGTCAGAGAAATAAGCTAAAACCAAGATGTTTCCTGTCGATGAACAAAAGAGCTTTTGATTAACTCCAGCCTCTTTAAATGTAAAACTAGCTAATCAGCTAATCCTAAATCACTTCAAGTGTGGTGTTCAACAATCACAGCGCAAGCTGTAAACCACGTCGACAGCAAAAGAAGTTGCTTGGTTATACATTCAAAAGACGTGCGACACACATTAGCATTCTTTCGGAGTGGGCCTTTTGTCCAGATGACAAATTAGAGCCCGATGCCGTCTCCACTTTTATGTTCTGTTTGGTCTCCGGCAGCATCAGGGGAAATCTTTCCATTTGCCGTACTTGCTAACTTTATCTAAGCTGTGGCGGTGCTGAGAAGGGACTGTGGGTTTAACACCTTTTTTTTGGTCACATAAATAACTTCTGGCCGGTACTAAAGCAAGTAGATAAAAGTGAACTCTACCAAAAAAGTAGTGAAAACTCAAAAAACAAAAGAAAAGAGGGAAAACAAATTTGTTATTTGTTTATGTAAAATATTAGTCAATAATGTTTTCATTTCTTATTTCTTCAGCTTCATAACTTAGCTGTAATTTTACCTAAAACCATTTATATATTTATAAAGATTTTATTTTATTTCAAAGTAAAACTATTACTGTGAAAAGAAAATATAAAAAAAGATCCATTTTTAACCTTTTTACAAATAAAAGTCTATAACAAGTTCCTTACATACAAAAATCAGTTCAACCTGAATCCATACGGCCATTTTAAAGCTTTTACATGGTTGAGGTTCACCTCTCCCAGATTTTGCACATTTTAAATCTTTCAATTTTTGGTCGTTCTTCAATGAAAGGCTGGTTGTTCTATCCAGAGATGAACCCCCACTGCAGTCTATTCTCCTCTACAGCCTCTAACAGCTTTTCATGAACAATTATTTCTGCTCTTATATCTCCAACAACTTCAGCCAGTTTCATGTCTACACTGCAACAATCCTACAACATAATACAGCCACTACCGTGTTTCAGCATGGTGACGCTCTGTTCAGCGGCATTACCTTTCCTATCAAAAACATGCACACATTTAGCATGAAGGCAAAAGAAAATTAAAGTTTTGTATCAGCAGAGCATTTTCTTTCACATGTATGTTTTCTCCCCTACATAACTTGAGACAAACTACAGACAAGACTCGTTTTAGTTTCCTTCAACAACAGCCTCTTTCTGCTGCTCTTCCAGAAAATTTAATTTAACTGCACCTTCAGCGCACAAGACTTTTTGCTCTTTGTACTAATTAGGATCTAATTCTCATGGTAACCTTTTAAAACCTCCTTTAAATTTTAGTTGTGTGTAGTTTAGTCTTGGTCAGAAAAAAGTCCTATTAAAACAAACGAGGCTTTGGGTTGTATGGTGAGAAAATGTGGAAATATTCCAGATTAATACGTGCGTAACTTTAGCAAGGAATGTTCTGCATAGAGAGCTTCAGATCTAATATAAAATATCTCACCTGAACAGGTAGTCTCTGTCTCTGTAGCGGCAACCGAAGAACAGCCAGGTCTCACCAAACTGGGCCTCGGGCTTTTCCTTCCTCTCCGCCTCTCTGAAAGTCAGACATCGGATGTTAGCCGTCAATCAATACATGCAGACAACTGGACCAGGTGGAAGAGAGTGAGTCCTTCCTTGCAGCAGAGGTTAAAGAAGACGAGTGACATAATTACAAACTGGCTGTAGTTACAGCAAAATGAGAGCCGCGATTGCTTAAAGCGAGGAAATGACCATGTGAGCAGAAACAAGGACATTATACAGCACTCCTGATTAAATTTCATCCAAACAGAATAAATGTCTGCCAGGATGCATCATCAATGTCTTTTTGTCCAACTGTCCTTCAGTGGGTTGAAAAAAAAAAGTGTCCTCAAAAAGTGTTTCCTTCTGTTGCTTTGGAGCTTGGCTAACCGCCCAAATTCCCCTGTAGGCCACACAGCCCCACAAAGCAGCTATGAAGATGCGGTTATCTGTGCTACACACCTGCCGCCGTGGTGACAGCTCTCTCCCAGATAACTGTTAACCCAGAATCTTTCATGATGCGATTAGCTGGCTGAAAGTCCACAGAACTGGGCTTCTTCGGTTGCCCTTTTTTGTGGCGACGGAGGCGTGGGGTCTGGAATGACCATCTATAAAGATTGGTTGGGCCCGTTTTCCTTCACTGCTACATCATTTTGCCTGATATCCATTTAATACTGTAGCAGACACAAGGTGAACCTATTCTCCTTTCCTGCTTTTCAGCCAAAGAAATCTGATCACTCCATGCAGTTAAGACACATTTATAAACTATCAGGGGATTCTGCTTAAACTCATTTACTCTACAAAGTAAAACATAATTACAAATCGTGCAAATTTCTAATCCAACCGTCGTATTTCAGTCAGTGTGATGAAAATAGGGTCCTTTATGTCAGAATTAACTATTAAGTTAGACAGTTTAAATTCAATGACAGAAAGGGCTAAAATGAACAAAATCTGAACCTTTTTTGTGCATTTTGGGTTCTGGATGTTTTTTTACATTTTTACATTATTATGATCATTATCATCATTTTACATTTTTTACATTATTACTGACAAATTTTAATAAAGAAAACTTACATCAACTACATATTTTTTAGGGGAAGAAGCTGTTGAAACAATCATTAGTAAAAGCTAAACACTGTAATGAAATAAAGCAAGTAAAAAGTATGATTATGAATACTGAAGCAAAAGCATTGCCCCTGCTAATTAAATGGAATTAGATGGATAAAAATCCTGTTGTTTGAACTATATTTTGATGCACGAGGCTCTGTTGTAAAGCTGTCTGGCCGACTCCATCAGCACGTTCAGTTCCCATCCATTAGCATCCTGGACGAGATTCTTCTGATCTGCCAACGGCCTCAAGTAAACTCATTTCAGTGGGCTCCTTGCTCTCTCTCCCTCTCCTCCTGCCGCCCGCCCTAAAGGGATCAATACCAATATGAAAAACCTGGGTTCCATTCTGAGTAGACCACACCGGCGCCTTTTCCTGAATACAAATCACATCACATCACATACCCCTGCTATAACAGCCTGCAATACGATCTCAAGGGGAAAGGCGGCATCCGCGGAGCACTCCATTTGGGGTCTAAATCAGAAGCGCCTGCCTTTCAGCCCCATTCAGGTGATCAGTGGAAAGAGTTGGGGGGGGGGGGGATGTGTGAAGGAAGCTGAGGTTAAAACTTGGCAAATATCAGAATCATTTCATATCTTTCATCTTTATCTTCTCGGGTAGATCTCGGATGGCATTATTCATTTCAAAAATAAACAAAACCCCCAAGTATGTCATCCCAGGACAAACTGGGAGAATCTACCCCACATAATTACAGCAATACACAGTCAGCCTGGTTTAACAGAATGATTAATGGTAGATAAATATCTGCTCATACAAACCGTCAAGCTGAATTTGTAAAAGTAAGCTGCTGGCAGGCATACCCATGTATTAGTCTTATCTGATGCTTTGTCTTTCAAAAGATGAGGTTTTAAGAAGATTAAAGCTTACTTTCTGTTTTAAAGTTTGGCTGTTTTTAAGAGTTAAGCAGAAATATTGAAAACACTCATATTCCCCATTAAAAAGTTAATCAAAAAAACAGGAATCAATACAGGACAATTGGGAGAGGAGCCTGGCAACACCAAGTGAGCCCCTGACCTTTCCAGGCTCTTCTCTCACTTGTTTCCAGTGCTCTAAACTCGTACAAAGTACTTTTGAAAACGGCCATCGATTAACAGTGGGAGCAGAAAAAAGGAGAGACAGGGAGATCGAAGCGTTCCTGTGTTGTTTTGTTGCCAAACGGGAACCTGCCTCATGCCTCGAGGCCAGATACGACGTCCCGCAGACAAACCAGCAATTGTTACCTCCTATCAGAGCATGAACGCAGCTTGCCAAGCTAAGGTTAGACGCTGCGACAATGCAGCTCCATGACAGGTTCACATAATCCTCCAGGACCATCCGGGAGGAGAGGAGAAAAAGAGACGGCAGAGGAGGAGAAGGATGGGTGAGTGGAGCTGATGAATCGATGTGCGAGGTTTTTGTTGGAAGAGCCACGTGTTTCTTAAAAGAAATGGGAAAAAAAAGAATCGATAAAGAAATTTAATGAAATAAAAACTAAAGATCCAGGGAAGAATTTGATGGTTCATGCATTGTTTTATAAAACAAAGCCCTGCACAAACGATTGATTCCTCAAACATCCTGCTTTAATAAACCACTCACGTGTGTTTTTGTCTAAAGTTACAAGAAGCCGTATTTATAATCTGGTATGATACATAAATAAGACTAGAAAAAAACACAGAGCAGTGCTCCACACAAAGTGTGCTCCGTTAGACGCTGAAACATGTGCTGCCTACATTTCATCTCCATCCCAGTGGGTCCAACACCACCTTACCCCAGATGACCAGTCATCCATTCTGAGCCTTCCTGCCACAGACAATCCATCAAACCGCTGCTTCGTCACCTCTCAGAGCAATCTCACACCGATGCAGACCTGCCACAACACAGCCGACGTCGCTGGGATTTAGAGACAATTGGAGCTGACTGGGGCGCAACCTCATTTACACAAAGCCACCCACGACTTCAACGTGTCAGCCTGCCTAAAGAAGAGCAGGGGGGGGGAGGCTCAGTCCGCTCTCTGACAGGTCACAGTAGTTAAACGCATGAAAATCAGCTTAGATAGAAGGCTTTCAGTCACACTGTAGCTGTCTGACATCCCACAGTGAAAGTCCTCGTGCTGCCTGGTAACTCTGGAGGAGCTGCGGTTGAAACAAAGCCATGTAGAGTACACAGCAAACCTAACATCTCCTAGAATATGAGCGAAACCCTTCATTATTACTATGCTTTTATCTACTATTTGCATCAGTACTTGATAGCAGTGAATACTAGTCAGTACCACTGTATCTGTAAACTGTGACACAGTAAAACACGGAGGTGGCAGAATCATTCTGTGTCTCTTAATTGAAAAAAAAAAATGCTTCTTGGTTGCACATTACATTGTGTTGGTTCATCACACTTAATTCCAAGTTTGTGATTGCAGTTTGAGAAAATATGAAATATTTTCGGGATATGAACCCCTTTTACAAGCACATGAAATACCAATTTATAAATCAAGCTGATTTTCCCATCATCTTTCAACCAATGTGTTGTTTCGCCCGAGCCAGTGGTCGTTTCTTTTTAAACCAACTTTTAAGAACCTTCTGTACTTACATCCTACTTAGCTGACAGTCGATATCCTCACACCACCTCATTGGTAATTAGAAGCAGTGATTTAAAGCAACAACACAGCCATCACCTTCTGGGCTTTTTATTCTGGAATCAATAATAACCCACGTGAAGCTTTGAATCCTCGCTCTTTATTACGAAAGTCATAAACACGTCTATCAGAGAGGCACTGATTTACTCCTGCTCGGAAGAGGACAGCGTCTGAAATAATCCCTGACGTGCTCACAGACCTCGCTGCTAGATTTACTACCCCTTACGTGATGTACATGATGTTGGACATTTATTAGCACTGAACTGCGTCACATCTAACTGTCTCTGCGGGTTACCTAAAAAATATGCGAGATGATGTGCATTTAACACCACTTCAGCGTCATGAATATTCTTAGCAGGTATTTTCAACAGAACTGAGAACGTGTCACTGTTTGCTTTGAACTGACATGAACATCTTTACCAACATGCAGTAGGGCTGTTCATTTTGTAAGAGCAGCGGTTCAAGTGTTATGCAGAGCTCTTGACATGGACACTTTAAAAGTAGATCTCCAAATAGTTCAGAACGTTTAAGAATCCTTATTCTAATTTGTTTAACTATGAAGAAAATAAATAGAAGCAATAACCTCTGAATGCTCTAGTAAATGGGAAAAAAATAAAAATCTTCTATAGACTTTTAATTGTCAATATTTTGGCCTATTTTACATTTGTAGAAGGATGGGGATTAATTGTTCGATGGCATTTATTGCTGAATTCATTGTTAAAATAGTGATTGTTCACTGTTAGGTAGAAGAAAAAAACAATGATTTTTTAGTAATATATTTCTAAATGGGAACAGACATCCACTCACAGCGTCCATAAAATGGCGCATTAATTCGGAGTTTTTAATGGCAAAGTTAAAAGCTTCTTTATCCAGTGAAGTGAGAAAGCAACAAACGGACTGATTAAATGTTTTGTGAACTTTTAAGTTGATTTTCTTTATTCTATATAGAGTGAAAAGTATCGAACGGGTCAATGTTTTTCAATCAAATCAGTTTCCAATATTTCTGTAGAGATTAAGTTGACTTAAGATGAAAGCAAAAACCTTAGTACTCTACAGATAGAAAAAAAACACAATCAACATACACATAAGCTAATGCTATAGGGAATAGTTTTTGAATGAATAAAGAAAATGATGTGCAAAAAGGTAGAGGAAGATAAGGAGGCAGCTGAAATCTGTATTTAAAAGATACCTGCTGCAAACCAGTGCTGCTCCCTCTTCAACATCTCAAAACGCTGTAATGAGGGACATACAGATGTAATGAAACACAACACCGAAGCCATGAGAGGGTATATGTGTAACTGCTGCCATCACATTTGTTTTTCTACAATCCAAACTTTCATCTTTTAAAAGGAGGAACAGCAAGAGAGTATAAGCAGGATTTCTTGTGGTTTCATGTGGTGTCTGCTGCTGTTTCATTTGTTCCCATGATTGGCTCAAACCAAACTTTTGTAGGCGGGGATTAAGTGTCGCTTCAACCAATCAGCTCTGAAGATTCTGCTGAATCTTTGCTACAAACCAGCAACAGCTGATTTTATTAACTGATGGTTTACAGAAAGGTTTATCATCATCAAAATATTATGCAAACAACTTTCTGTGCAATAAAACCATCAAAAACATGATAATCACTCAAAGATCAACAACAGAATATATTTGATGAAATCCCAAGGAGTTATACATATTTCTAAAACCTCAGTAGATCGTTTACTTTTCTGTAAAAAAAAGGTTAAATAAAAAAGCATAAAAGAGAAAATGTGGCTCTTTGATTTTGTTCTGAGAGTATGAATACAAAAACATCTCATTAGTAACTCCAAAACGAGATCTTTGCAAAAGATTGTATGGAAGATGATTAGGAATTTGTTAAAGACAAGAAGAATAAGATGGGCAACAAAAAAATACTTGAAGTCTATGACTGATGACCTCTGAGGCAAAAGCAAAAGAGTTTTCAAGCACTTTATCTCCCCTGGTTTTTATACTATAACATATCAGTGAAAGGAGCATCAATGATTTTAATAGGTTGCTGCAACCTACTTGCTGCAAAGCAACAATACAGTTTTTCTCAATCAGCTACCTATTTGTTCATTATGCCGGCCCATCCGTTCATCCATCCATCATTCGTACCTTTGCTGAAGGAATCCTATAAAAGGAGCCACTCCAGTTCCAGGTCCAATCATAATAACGGGCACTGATGGGTCAGAAGGAGGTCGGAAGGAGCAGTTGGGTCTCAAACTCACATGAATCTAAAGGGTCAGAAAGAATTACAAATCATTCACAATAATGAGCATAATTACAACAGAGCTGTGGAGCCACTATGGTCCCAGCAATTCTAATAATTGATCTACTCATTATTCTAAAACGCTCTAATGAGAAAATGTTCTGGATTTAACTGGAATCCATTGAGTCTGCAATTTCTTCCTTTTAATTAGCAACACACACGCAACTGGTCCAAAGCGGATTGTCACTGCCTGATACACTGAGGAGTTTCCAGAACAGAACACGTGTAGCAAACAGCGTTTAAATCCAGGCTGAGACATTTCAGAGGAAGGGAAGCTTTGAACTTCAAGAGGATCGAAAATGCCTCATCAGCTGATGTGAGCACTTAGAAATGATTTAGCTAAGGCAGAGACCACAAAAGTACACAAAATACTTTGAGTCTGTTTTATAAAAGAATTACCTTTGGTAGAGCCGGGCTGCTGGATGTTTCAGCCTGGCTGGGATTGACGATGTCAAACAGCCAGCCGGTGCATAAGCCTCGTCTGCCTGCGGGCCTCCCAGAGCATACTGGGAACTCAACCACACTGAAGACAAAATGCAGCTTTCCTGGATGCCTGAGACGGGAACTGCAAAGATGGATCCAGAGAAGACGAGGCAAGGGAAGAGAGAGCGGAGGAACAGTGAGTGTTTACATGAGACATAAATGAATAAAACATAGAGACATTAGAAAATAAAGAGTATAGCAGAGAACTGAGAAGAAAAGTCATTACGAACAACATGAACAGCCAACAAGGCACATCATTCGTGGAAATGTTTGAGAAACAACAGTTAAAAGAAAAATAACACCAGACTGAAAAACAGAAATTCAGCAGTTCCCTTTTAATTTGTTAAACATTTAAAAGTGCTATTTTATTCTACTTTTCTTAAATCTTTTTTCATCAAAAGTACAAATTTATTAACCCATTCATTATTAAATGTATCTATTCTAAATGAATTTTAATCTTGGGAGGTGTACATAATTATTTAAGAATCAACCTGTTACATAGTCTCGCCTTTAACATGTGCTTGATCCTAAAAATAACAAAATGCAGAAAAAAGGGACAAAGACATCTGAGATGACAACATCCCAAGAAGATGCAATAAAACTATTTGAATGAATGCATTTACCTGCTGGACTTACTGCTGAAAACTACAACTGATATATGTGAAGAAAAAAAAATCGGGAGTTAAGATCTTTAGATGATCCTGACCTTCTAGACGATAATAAAGTGAAAAAAAAAAGGCTGCCTTTTTTGATGATTCAGTTATTGACTGAAAAAGCTTTGCCCGAAAGATAATGATGGATGCTTCATCAGTCAAAGTTAAAAGCAAAGTTTTCATCCATCTTCTTTCTTTTAAAAATCTTTTAAAGTAAGCATTCTGGATGTGTTATCGAGATCAATGAGCATAATCAATGTGCAGTTTCAAGACACAGATTTTGGACCAACATTTGCTGGACATATTTCAACATCTTTCAAACTAGTCGCGTTTATTTCAGTGTGTCAAAGTCGCCATAAGCATAAATACTCCTAAAGTGCTTTTTACATTTTGTGTTTTTTATTCTAAATATAGAATAATTCTGAATAAATATTAAACATATTACTAAAAGCAGGACAGGATTTAAAAAAAGAGAAAATCTTAATCTCTAACGTTCTAAATGAATTATATAATTTTCTTATGGTTACCTACTTTTTAAACACTTAGCATCAAGCTAATTGAAACTCTTATTCACAGTTTACAGGTTTTATGAGTTTCTGCAAAACATTAAAAAATACCTAGGGTTTAACATAATATGTGTTTACCGGTTGTTGGGGATTTTTATTATTTAAGGGCCCAGTGGAATCAGTGGTGTCGGGTTTTAAACACTTAAAGATGATTTTATTATTAACAAAAGTTGGATTGTTCATTTATTAAAACCCTAGATTTTAAAGGGGGTGGATATTTTATTTTCACCAGGACTAACTGATATTTTTTATAATTAACATAGACATATAACATTAAAATGCAGTATAAGTTTAACAACAACATATCCTTTACACTAGCAGCTACACATGTGCCCATAATGTGAAGGTTTCTGCTTGCCTGGCTACAGTAAATGTGTTTTCATCCCCACTGCTGGTTACAGCACTCCTGTGCTCCTCTCATCCTTCACTTTCCAGTTCCTGTGGGCCACTGGAGACCTCTATTGACCAAGGCATCAATAATGCAAGTCTCTAATGTCTGCGCACCATCTGATAAACTACCGCCACCCTCTCTCCTGTCCATTCTCCACCTCGCCACACAAACACACACGCACACATGCATGAATACGCAGCTAAAGCGAGGGAATAATGAGAGCAGTTGGGAAGTTCTGACATCGCGTTAGATGCTGCTGTTCCACGTGAGCTTTAAAGCAGGCCTAATAGGCACCAGCTTAAAAGGACAAGCAAATCAATGACGAGCTAAGTGAGGCTAAAAAGAAGGAATGCTCGACCTATTTAAGCTAAGCACCACTGGCTAAAGGCTATGCAATATTTAAAGTCCAGACATTTGTGTAGTTTCCTTCCATCACAATGATTACAAAAGGGGAAAAAACTCGTCACTTCAAAGATCCTCAACTCATATCTGACTGACTTAAATGTTAAGATTATTTCAAAATTGAGCAATAAATATAGCATTACATTACTAACAAAACTATTTCTGTGTAATCATAAGCTAGCTTCACAAGCTAGCTTATTTTAGCTTCATAAACTAATATAGCTTTAGCTTATGAAAGAAAAGATATTATCTTTGATTGAAACTATGTTCTTTTAATAATATTCACCGAAATGTATTCTAATAATTCAAAGAAACCAAACAGTGGAGTCCAGTTTCAATTGAACACAAATCATAACTACTTCCCAAAGTACCCAAAAGGAAATGAATGTTTTAACAGTTACTTTGAAACCCGTGCATACTTTTCAGTCATCTAGGATGTACTTTGTCTTGTTTTTAAAAATAAATATTTAAGGTCCCATGTTATGCATTTTCTAACAGTCATATGTGTCTTGAAGTCTATGTATGAGGTTAACAAATGACAGAAAAAAAATCGTTCTCCTATCACTGCCGTGCTCTCCCTCTCAGTTAATGCGTTCTCAAAACACTTTGTTTTAAAATCATACCCTTTATGAGGTAATTTGGGGACAAACACTACCCCCCATTTAAGCCTACCCTCTAGCAGGCGCCATCTCTCTGCTCACCTACCGAGCATACAAAGAATGCTAAGCACAGCAGCTGCTCTGTTAATGTCCCCATTGACACAAAAGTCTTTTTACAGCCTTCGTCCGAGCCTTGAAGCCTCAGCTGATGGATTTTACTTATGATGAAAATCTACCTGCAAAACCTCTGGAGGTTTTCCATCTCTGGGCTGAGCATTTCAGAGGATTGCTTTCACAAAATGGGTGCTAACAAAGCTGACCTTTCGGCATACCTTAGGAGTGGATTGATATCAACTGTCCATAACAAAGCTTTGAAGGTAAGAGCAGGGAATAACTTTACTGTGTTGGACTGCTAAGTCTGTAAACACGTTAGCACTACTGCTAATGTTTGTGTTCTCGGCTGTTCTGATAAGCGGGGGAGTTTTATAAGATGGATAATCTTTTATGTGCTTCACAAACAGTTAATTCTTAAAAGGATATATGCAGTAATTCTGATTGTGTGTTTGTATTACATTTCTTTTGTTAGTAGCAGCCCGGTTAGTTCATCACTGCAGATGGAGGCGGCAGCTGCTTGGGCTAAATGAGAGGTGTTCGTTTACTTGTTGGTTTTTTTAGTGAAAGGTTGTCTACAGTCTAGGTTTTCCAGCTGTCCCTTGAAAAACAGGATCCTCTGTATTCAAAGGAAATGCTCAGTTCTCTGTGTCGAGATGATTACAGTGAGACTTGTCCGTATTTCTGACAGAATAAAAAATGTACTATTGTTGTTAACAACATAAATGAATGGCAATGAGTGGTTATCTGGTCAAACTATTCCTGCTGTGTGTTGTTGCTACTTCTTAGCTACCCAAAGGGGTCCATAGCAGCCAATCGGTCAAGCTCCAGCCTTTGTCTTCTGTATTAGTTCACTCTCCTAGCCGCCATTATTACGAACTCTGACTGGTTGCCAAGGTTGCGGGTTGTGGGGGCACGACCTTTGGAAGGGCGAGGGTCGTGGAAGGCCATAACAGCTTGTTTAGAGGAGGGGTGAATGAGGGGGTTATTGGTACAGACTGCCTAATCTGAAATGAATTTTCCTGCTCAAATGGCAAAAAAAATGCTCTGGAGGGCTCATTGATGAAATATTTTATTTTAAAAATGTAGTATAATATGAGACCTTTAAAGGTAGTGATGGTGAAGATACAAATGTAAAAATAGTTGTTTTAATAATTCTGCCTGACACTTTACATCTTTTTTGTGAAGCAGGCTGCATTTCAGTGTATTTTATTATAATGCAAATTTAAAAGGGCTTATTAAAATTTAATAACATGAAGACTTATTGGCCATTCCTAATTTACATAAACATACAAAGTCAAAAGTATTGAAGGGTCCAAATGTTTCACTTCCTCTTCATAAATTATCACAGCTATTACAGGGACCCCTAATTTTCCCTGGTTTGTGCGACTTGAAAATATCTGGTGTAAATCAGAAGAAATAAGTAATTTCCCCAATCCAAAAAAAACAAAACAAGGAACACAATCATGGACATGTGTTGTCCCAGGTAATAAAAGGCGGATGTCAGAGCACAAAACTGCATGCAAACATAGGAAACTTGTTTTTATCATCACCTTACCTTGCTGCTGAATAAGGCCTGGGCTGCAGTTTGGGCAAAAGCTCTGAAAGGCAAGCAAAAACGTCAATCATCTTGTGTTCGGGGCTAAGATCTTGTTACACCCATGACAGAGCAGAGGGAAGGTGGGAGAAAAGAAGATACGTGAAAGTCACCGTGGTCCACAGAGACATCCTGCCTATACCAATCTATCCTTAGTCACCCCCTCCGTCACCCCATCACCCAGGTTACGGTCTTGTTTCTGGGACGCACTTCTATATTTATGAAATTACAAACTCAGGGTTATGGAATCCCAAGCGTCCAGATGTGGAGTCAGTAGGAAACAGATTGCTTATGCAGAGCTTATTTCCATGCCAGCCATGAAGGTGCCCTCTTTAAGGTAATGCGCATGACGAGGTGCCGGAGAAATCAGGAAAAGTATGAGATATTTCTGACCCTGTAGCACAGCTCAGTGACCAGCGCCACTCATTAGACAAGAGAAGGCGGCGGGATGAGAGTTATGTGATGTGAAGCCTGTGCGCTCGCTCACGTTTTATTTGGATCCGCATGACGGATGAAGAAAGAATAAGCAAATCTGCTCCATATGCACCAGCTGAGGTTTTACAATAACACATTTTTCTGCTAAATTGCTCACAAAGACAAAACAGCTGGACTGATTCTGTTCTCTCTTCTCTTTCTGGATTCATCTGACATCTAGACGGCTCAAAGAGTGCCCCAGAAGCTGCTCTGCAGTTTCACATCCATTTGTCTCTTTGACTAAATATCTGTTTTGTAAAAAAACAACATTTAAGAAGTGAAATAAGAAGGGAAAGCTGTCGTTATGTCCATGCTAAAAATCAAAGCACATTTGTTTGAGATTTGAAGACTGATGACATTTTAATTTAATCCAAAAGAAGGAACAGGGATGTGTGGAAGTAGGTGGATTTCTCCTGAAACTGTCAGCAAAGTCAGTAAAGTTCACACATTAGAAAGATATGAAAGAAATAGATTTTAGTGGATTATAAAGCCACCTAAATCATCCTTGATAGATACTGATCTCTTTTAAAAATCTATGCAGGGTGGATAACACACTGCAATGATTGCAACCTTTTGTTCTGGAACAAAAAGAAAATGTCTAAATGCACAGAGAAGCAACCTCTTATCTACAAAATTCAGCCGGTCTTGCTTCTTTCTAAGCAATCAAAGTGTTTTTTACCAAATATACTGGAATCAGTTTTTTGTAAGATTTTCAGAAATAATTAGGGATAAGCCAAAGCAGGATGGCTTAATAAATCTATGACGTATTTACAACATCAAAAACGGATTCTAGTAAAAGTGGGCTTGTAACTCATAGAAATGTCCCAATGTTTTTATTTTATACCCCTAAAACTTGAATGTATTTGAGGGTTTAATGTGAGAGTACTGTGTAATTGTGAACTGGAGGGAAAAATGCTTGGGCTGCAGCCTTCACTTTGTAAAATACCGTTTTGCTACAGTTATGGTTGCACCTCTTGCAGCCTTCTGTTTTTGTCCCTTCAAGAGAACCTGTGAATCAGGACCAATGCTTAGATCTAAATCATTGACAGTCTGATTACAAGTCTAATGGGTTTTCTTTCACTGATCTATCAGGAAGAGTTTTCAGTCCTCATGCTGTTTTTGTTCACTGTGTTTTCTAGCAAACCTCTGAGCCTTGGCAGATCATCTATGTTTATGCTTAAGATAAATTACAAAACACTTGATTTAGAGGAACAAAACGATACATTGTTATTGTACAATGATATTTTGTTATTTAGGGGTAAATGTGGCCGAATATAAATGCACATTATACTTTATTAAAACAAAAATTGAAATATGTCCTTCTCCTTCCACTTCACAAAGGTTTCAAAAGTAATGAATAATTTTGCAAGGCGCTGTAAGAGCAGTGAAAAATCCTGATGTTTCCAGACAGCATTTCTGACCCTATCCTTTCCATCAGTGGAAGCTCGCACCTCTTCATCAGAAGGTGCATCATGTACCTTAACACAATCCCTCCCACCTGCACAGTGCTTCACTTCCTGCCTTTCTGTCACTGAGTGACAGGACGTATATGAAGCAGAACAAAATCCATCCATCATTTTGCTTTGATGCAACATGATGATACCACTCTTCCATTCTAAAAACATCTTTAAAAAAAAATCTTTTTAAAATAAGTGGCTCCAGGGTATATTTCAAATTTTCCACTTCAAAGAAAATTGGGAAAGAAAAAAAGAAACATCTCATCCAACAGATTTTGTCCAATAATACGCAGCTATGTTTCTAAAATGATCATTTTTAGGCGGATCATCGATCACAGTGCACAGCAATGTAATCTATTCTTTAACTAAAGCGTGTCTGTGAAGCAATTTATATGCAAAAGTACCTTTTTTAAGGATTAAAATGAGACAGCAACAGGGCTTATAGTAAAAGTATAAAATTTTGGAAAATTATAAACAATTTTTGGGCTGGACATGTAATGACGGATTTTTAAAAAGTAAATTATCTTCAAATCAAATTTGAAAACCTCAGCACCTGAAAGTTAATGGCTAATAGATAAATATGACCAAATCTTTTTTATCAGAACTATTTTTAAAACACCTTAATTTGTGGATCTCTGAGCATTTAAGTCAAATTCAAATCCTTTAGAGGTTTTTTAGCCATTCAGAGGAGGACCTGCTGGTGTTTGTTGCATCATTTCTGCTAAACCCATCGTCTCCAGATCCCAAACCAATGGTCAGACTAGGATTTTCTTTTTTGATGCAGCATTTGCATTTAAAAACATTTGATTCCTTATTGTTCATTCATGAACTCAGACGTTTAACAAACGGCAATGATGCCCAAAGCACTTTAGTTTCTGGGTTTTGTTTATGACCTCCTTGAGTGACTTTATGACTCCTGCTGGAGCTACTTAGTTACACTCTTGGAGTGACTTTGGTAAGCTGGTCACCCCTGGGAAGGTTTCCCATTGTTCCATGTTTTCTCTAAACTGGAAAGCCTGACCGATCATGTGTAGCACTCAGGTTTAGTTCTACACACCTTGTGAGTTTGTGAACTCACAAATACCATGGGAATTCAGCTCAGAGGCAAGTTTCTCCATTTGTTTATGATGGTTCTCTAGAGTCTTGGAAATGACAGTGTAGCCTTTCTGCACTCATTGAGAATTAGCTAATATAACTACAACTTAGAGGATTTGTTTGTCATCTATTCTTGAATCTCTTTAGACTGGAAAATAAGATGTAGGTTTTTAACATCTATTAGGTTATATATGAATAGTAAATAAAGAGGTGTGGCAACTTGGTTGATCATGAGGAATTTAGAAATTAAGAAGGGGAAATAGTTGCATGAGGGGTTCAGGTTGGTTTGCACAGCTTTATCACTGGTAAACTAAAATTAATTTTTGCATTAAAAATTTACTCCTCGCTTATTTTAAAATATCTGATATCATATATAATGAAATCAGAGAAAACTGTAGGAGAGGATACTTCATTATGCAGAACTTTATTTTGTCCTGATTTGTATTTCAAGCTTGGAAGAAATGCCATTAAAACAGCATTATTTCATTGAAATTGACAGGTAAGTGAACTAAAGAACAATTGTTTCCCAGAGGCCAGGACCCTGAGGGTTATATCTGACACTCTTTAAACAATGGATCATATAACAAGAGAGCTAAAGCTTTAAGTGGTAGAAGAGTTTATTTCTACATTCAACGGGAAACAGGATACGAACATCTGGGGTTAAATACATCCCCCCTGGTATTTACAGTCAGTGAACAACATCAAGCAAACACCTCCCCTTCGATTGAGGTAATGAAGCAGAAGAAGCGGGAAAAACTGCAGAGGTGCATTTTACCGGCGACACTGCGAGCCAGATTTGACCATTAACCTTTGATCTGGACAGATATGTCCCTTTTTTTCCTTTTTTTTTGTCCTTCCAAAGCTCCAAGGCTCATCCGCAAAGCCGCCGCTACCAGCTGTTACCCTGCGGGGTCTAGAACACCACATTTTTCACATGGGCGAGACGACCGAATAGACGGTTTCTGCATCAGTTCACAACTGAAAGGGAGTAAAAAAAAAAGGTGCTTGGCTTGGCAAGTTAGGCCTGAAATATCTGACATTGGGGGTAGGCCCGGAGCTTTGACACAGCTGTTCTCGAAGGACGACTCAACTTGTATATGTAAAGCTGAAGCTGACTTAATTTCACTGTCTGGTAAGTTCCAGTCAAAGCTTATTAAGATCCGCACGGGATGACCAGCCAACTATTTTAATGAGCTGAAGGAAAATGTTAGCTTTCAACCAACAGCTGGCTCCATGAAAAACAAGACAGTATAAAATTGTTATCACCGAGGTAGATAAATAGTAAACTTTGAAATATGCTCTGAAATCATTACACCAAACCTTTATTGGAGCTGAAGGACATATAAACTCTCTATTTTTTTTTTTTTT
>JAUZNJ010088243.1:0-22868 GCA_034780135.1 Jordanella pulchra | reverse complement strand
ACACCTTTTGAATGCAATTACTGAAATAAATCTACTTTTTCATGGTATTCTAATTTTATGACCAGCACCTGTATATGAAAAACACCATTTGAATTGAATTACTGAGATAAATTGAAAATGATCTTTATATGTTTTCTGAAAGCTTTTCTATCAGTGGTTAATTTTCTTAACAGTTTAAGAGGGGTCATTTCTTTTTATACCATGTCTGTCATTTATAGTTCCCCTGAATGGGATGAGATTGATCCATCTGAGCAGGAAGATATGCATCATAACATGGAAGATGGAGAGTTTTGGTAAGAACATTTTTTGTTTTTTATGCTAAAAGAAAAGGAGGGAGTAATATAAAGTTTTTTTATTTGGTTTTTTGGGGAGAAAAAAAATGCTTGGTTTAATATCAACAGATAATGCCCCCACTAGTAAGGGTGAAAGTGTTAAAAATGTATTCATATTTTATGACAGCAGCATGATAACGCACTGAAAAATCTTGTGTTTTTTATGAAATCAGGTGATCCATTTATTCTTATCTTTAATTCTCATTAATAAAATAAAGTAAAAATATTTAACCAAAGTATCTCAGTGCTTTCTCATTATTAATTATTTACTGTTTCAGTGGTTTAAAATATGAAATGACGGATTTTTTTCTTAGCTATTCTTCACCCAGGAGGGGAAACAAAGGGTGCATCCTATTCTTGTTTGGCAGATATGGATCCTTCAAATCTAGTTTTGTGTTGCCCGCGTTCTTTTAAAGACGCCGGACCTATATTTGGACTCCACTTGTCTTTCCTGTCCTGCTATAGGCTATTGTAACATGGAGTTTGCTAAACTATAACTCTAAAGCCATCCTCTGTTAGATACATTAAAGGATCTGTCATTAGAAAATTGCTGGATTCCCTTTTCAACACATCATTCAGCTCTGTGAAGTATTACAGGAGATGACGGTGCTTTTCTGTAGCCTGGTCAGACTGATGACACAGCAAGTCAGTCTGCTAAGGCTCAGACTCTGTTGTGCAAAACAGACCGGACTGATTACAGTTCAGGAGGTGGGAGATTGGTCTTAGGACCTGATTTACCCATAGTGCACCAGTGTTCTTTTTTTTGTAACCATAACAGACAAGATTTTGTCCGCACCCAAGCAATGTTTTTATAATGCATTTATTATTACCTGAATTACCTGTATATATTTTGCTGTAACCTTTTCATTTAAAAAAAGTTTTTTCTGTAATTTTCTTTTTGGTTCCAACCTGTTTTTGCTGACTCTGTTATTCCCACCCCTGTGACCCACCTGGTCACCCGTTACCTTTAAGACGGTAAGGTTTTTAAAACTCAAATGAATCTGGCTGGCCAGGAGCTGTTCTATGGTCAAAAAATGGTTTGAAATAGTAATAACAGGATGGGGTGAACAAGCATTATTAAATGTGTTAAACCGTTATTAAAGCAATCCAAAATAATCTCTATATAATGAAATTTTATACATCATGTTAAAGTTGGTGTTTCTGTTTTTTGTTGATTTTCTTTCTAGGATGTCCTTTAGTGATTTCTTGAGGCAATTTTCTCGACTAGAGATTTGTAACTTGACTGCAGATGCTCTGAGTGAGGACAGCCTTAGTCGCTGGAACACCATGAAGTTCTACGGGACGTGGAGGAGAGGCAGCACCGCCGGAGGCTGCAGGAACCATCCCAGTAAGTCATGGTCTAACAAAACTACTAAAAGTCCACAATAAAAGCCTAAAACTATGTAATGAATCATGGTTTCTATACATTCATCAAGAGGCTAGAGATGTACGACATTCACTTTGGTCATTTTTAAGGTTATGAAAAGATTGTGGGGGGAAAAAAAAAGAATGGCAAAATGTTTGATTTCTGCTATTTCTAAACTTTCTTTTTAGGTTTGGAACAAATTACCGGAAATGTACAGAAACTGTTGGCTTGTTAAAATTGATTCTAGAAAAAATGCAGCTTTTGATCAAAAAATAATGTGTAAGAAATCTGTAATGTTTGATAAAAGAGACTCGACATAAAGGCTATGTTTTTGTAGACACCTTTTGGATAAACCCTCAGTATAAGATCACGTTACTGGAAGAGGATGATGACCCAGAGGACGATGAGGTAGCGTGCAGTTTTCTGGTAGCCCTCATGCAGAAGGATCGACGCAGATACCGACGCCACGGTCAGGACATGCACACCATCGGCTTTGCTCTCTATGAGGTGAGAAGAGAGCTGGAACACATTGTTCCCATTTTTAATCCAATCTCTCACTGAAATGTCTGCTTCCTGTTGCCATTTTTTAACACTTTTTTTTTTTTTTTTGTTCCTTTTGCAGATTCCAGAGGAGGTAGGCTTAGGTTCTCTTTTAGCACTTACAAAGCTGAGAATGTTCATAATTGTGACTCATTTAGCAGTTAAGTTTAAGCCTTCTCATACTTCTGAGGCTGCAGTGGTTCCCAACGTCTGCCCTCCTATGATGAGCGTTGGACATGTCACTGGGTTTACTGCAAAGACATTATCTTAGTGGAATTTACATTCATAAGGCAGCAAGTTTCTTTTAAAGGTCTGGATGAGATGAAATCTATGAGAAATCAAAACAACCTTACATTAACCGTTCTTTTAAATGCTGGAATTACTGCAGAAACTGTTCAAAAGGTAACAACAAATAATTAAATTGTTAGCTATTTTATTATTAACTAGAAAAGCACCCGGAGATCGCAGACCTCTGCCAAGCAGCAAATTTTGCTCCATATTGCGACTTACACCTATCATGATCATTACCAAATTCTAATGAATTGTTTTTTTGCACAAGGTGCACCTTTGGTAAAAAAAAAAAAAAAAAAGTCTGTAAAATCCTATCATCGGTTTATAAATAAGGCACAGCATGTGTCTGAAGCCTCTGGTGTTTGTTCTGCTCACACCTTCATTCACTCTGCACTCTGCTCTCTTCTTTAATCAGTAAATTGAGACTTCGAGCGAGGCATGGCTCAACTCTCCTGTGTTTTTGTCCTCAGTATAATACTTCTGGACTTTTTTGAGTCCCGGACTGAAACAAGTCAATAGTTAATGCTGCCACCCTCTGGTTTAAGGGGGAACTACTTGTTCTGCCAAATGTTAAAGGATCCTTTAAAATATTGAATATCTGAATTACGATTTGGATCACCACAAAAATGGAATGGAATGGTTCTTGAACTGAGATTCACCTTTGGTAAAAGTGTTTTTTATAAAGTTTATAACTTTTAAAGTTATCCTGTACACAGTCAAACAAATACAAACACAAGCTTAACTAAAAACATTAACCTCCTTGGTAGAGGTAATAATGCCACCACCCAAATAGCATAAGTTATTGACTATTTATGGTTAGCATATTATAAAAAATTATCCTCTGAAAATGTGATAACTGGAGACAATTTGACATGATACATTAACCAAACTTTAGGATTTCTATAATGCAGTCCTTTTTCTGTCAAGAGACTATTAGAGAATAAACATATCTAAAATCATAAAATATTTTATTTTTTTCTAAAATATGTATAGAGTTACAGTAAGTGGTGAACTAAAAGTAAATCAGGGTGTGTGCAGACATGATGCACTCAGACCAACTCTCTGCAAAAGCCATCTATGTTCTGTGTCTGCTTGCTTCAATGGGCTGACGGAGGATAATTTGTCACATTTCAATAGCTGTTTAGGAACATTTTCATTATTTCTCTTGAGAAGAACGTTCTAGGGACTGGATCATATAACAAATCTTGTTATCTTTCTGTTTGGACTCAAAGTCTGAGTATTTCGAGAAAGGGAAAAGATTTGACAAAGTGTTTAGTTGGTGCAAAAATATGAATCCTTTAAAAAGAATTATCCTTAAAAGGACAGCCAGTGGAAAAAATGTTTTTTAGCTGAAAGCAGGGTCATAATAGGGTCAGATTTATTAGTGTGTCCTAACTTTACATAATTTAAATACATGAATTAATGTGTGGATAGATATTTAATTAATTTATGTAAAGACCATATCATTGTTGGTTCCCTTAATGCAGTGCACTAGAAGAGGAAAGTCATTCTACAATAATTACCAATTAGATGCTGTTGACAAAATTATATTGGGAAGAAAAAAATAGAAATGTCTCAACACAAAGGCTGTTCATTGGTGCAATTGGCTGCAGTGCTTTGTGCAGTAAAAGGGTCATGGGTTCAAATCTCAGTCTATGCGTGGGAAAAGTCCAATGGACTGGTGGCCTGTCCAGGGTGTAGCCTAATGGATGGATGAGACCAGGTATAGTTGTGTTTAGTTACACTTGGTGTTGCACCCAAACTGTAAAAACATTCACTAAAGCTGCTCTATCATTAGAATGTAATTAGCTGTTGTCAACCTGGAACAACAAAGAAAATCTGTGAGTTACTGCAAGAGGAATCAGACCTGACCTCTCATCCCTATGTGGGAGTATGCAGCTCAAAGTGGCTTCTTATGGTTATGTAAAGAGTCACAAATACGTGTATTTTTATAATCTTTCGTCCCCTGTGTGGGGATAGGAGATTCAGCCAAAATTACTTGCACATACAAAAGGTACAAGCTGCTTAAATTATAGCTGATCTTAAGGAAATCACATTTTAAGTGCACTATCATGGCAAAAGTCAATTCATTGTTTTAAATTCACTGATGTGTAAACATAAGAAGAACACATTAAGTCATTTGTCTCCTGCTGCCCTCAGTACAGAGGCTGCCAAAATGTCCACCTGAAAAAAAACTTCTTCTTGAGTCATTCATCGTGCGCCCGGTCAGAGACCTTCATCAACCTGCGTGAGGTGAGCACCCGGCTGCGGCTGCCCCCCGGGGAGTACCTCATCGTTCCCTCAACCTTTGAGCCTGGCAAAGAGGCGGACTTTGTGCTCAGGGTTTTCACTGAAAAGCAGTCTGAGACAGAGTGTGTATCTCCTCGTATATCTTTTTTTTTCGTATTTATAAACCATAGGAAGTAAATATTGACATTTATTTTTGTTGCAGAGAATTGGATGATGAAGTATCTGCTGATTTTGGTGATGAGGTATGCATCAGGAATGCTGAGCTGACTTTTTTTTAACAAGTATTTAGAATTATACATTTTTCTCTTTTATTTAATGTCTACTTTTATTCACTGTAGGAGGAGGTAACCGAAGATGATATCGACGACTCGTTTAAGTCCATGTTCGCACAACTAGCAGGAGAGGTAGGTTATAAGATGAAATTGGATTTATAATTGGATTTCCATCTGAAATCGTGTTTTAATGTGATGAAATAAGAAAAATGACTATGGTATTGCTCATTATTTCCCTCCGTCTATCCCTTATTAGGACATGGAGATCTCTATTCGTGAGCTCAGGACAATTCTCAACAGAGTGGTCACCCGGCGTGAGTTTTCTGTGTAACCTTTAACAATTGTTTTAAAGAAACCCTGTAACTTTTGACCCATGTACTAGTTTCACTTGATCTATTGAATGATTCTTCAGGTTGATATACAGCACTTGGTATGTATTGATGCTCCGTGCAGGCTGCCCTCCTCAAAAACACACCTATGTAACTTGAGAGGGTCGGTGCTGACCGGGTCATGTTAATGTGGAGGTTGCAAATCTAGCGCCCCTAGTGGTTAAAAGTTATAGTGTTACTTTAAGTTCCTACTGATCTGCCAGAATTCAGTGAAATTTGTACATAATTTCAGACCTTTATGCATCTTCATTGCTCCAACTTAAAATCCAAAACATTGCTTTTTTTTTTAGACAAAGATCTACAGACTGATGGTTTCAGTATGGAATCATGCAGAACCATGGTCAACCTGATGGATGTATCCTTTTAACCTATCGTCCAACAATAAACCAGTCTACCGAGATTCTGATGAGCATTTTAGAGAAATCGGTGCATTTTTTTTCAGCTCTCAAACATTTGGAATCTGTCTGTTGTTTAATGCCTTGACCAGGTTTGCCAGAAAGATGGCAGCGCTCGTTTAGGATTGGTTGAATTTCAGATCCTGTGGAACAAAATTCGAAAGTGGCTGGTAAGAACTGAGGAAAGGGTGCCGAGCTGTTAATCTCAGCGCCTCTATTTGAAATTGTGTATCTTCTTTTCCAGGTTATTTTCAGGGAGTTTGATCTTGACAAGTCAGGCGCCATGAGCTCATATGAGCTGCGACTTGCTGTGGAAGCAGCTGGTATAGTGTTCATGGCCATTTTGTTGTCCAACATAAACAGTAATGCTCTAAATAGGTAAAACATGTCCGTAACTTGTACTATGTCTCTATGCAGGCTTTAAACTAAACAATCAGCTGCATCAGATTCTGGTGGCACGGTATGCTGAGAACGACCTGGTTGATTTTGATAACTTCATCTGCTGCTTGGTCAAACTTGAAGCAATGTTCAGTGAGTAATTCTTCATGCGTGATATTAAAATATATGTACACAGTGCCTTAAAAGATGAGCCATACCATTTAAACTTTTTACATTTCTCCGTGCTAAATCCACAATCAATAATAGTCTTTATTATTATTCTAAACCTACACAGCTTGTGCCTGACATTTATAAATAAAGAAACAACCTGAAGGAATTACGTTGTGATATAGAAGTGCATCATTCGTCTTAAACATCTCCTGATTAATCAGTAGCTAAAAGCCCTATGGGTAACTCTGAAGGAGCTACAGAGACTCACAGGTGAAGTGGGGAATCTGACCATGATAATCTGACGATAATCCACAATTCTGGTCTCTGTTGGTTGAAAGAAATCCATTGGCAGTCTTGTTTATATTTTGCTAAAAAACAAACTTACACAGAAAACAAATGAAAGAAAGTGCTCTGGTTACTTAAGAGACCAATATTAAACTTTTTGGTATGTATGTAAATCCTGGTTGTGTCTACAGGACGACTACATGCAGGACAGTACTGGAAGATGATCTGTTACAGGTGTCAAAAGACTGAGAGTGGGGAGAAACTGTAAAGAAATGGCTTAGATCAGTAGTGATTAATGTTCGTTTTAAAGAGCCTTTGCCCTGGTTTGTTTTAGGTTATTCCCCGTTTTACATTTCAGCCAGGGTCTTACAGTCCTCTGCCCATGATAAAAGCCTGGAAAGTAAATCAATTAGAGGGTAGCTTAACAACAGCGTATCCTCCATCTGTCATCTAACAGCATGTCAGAGAGAAGGTAATAAAAACACCTGGAAAAGTTTTGTTTGAGCAAAGAAACTTCTAAAACATGCAAGACGCTACCTCTTGAGGATTTAAGTAGGACATCCCTGATTTAGCCCTGCAAATAAGCTTAGAATGGCTCAGTAAAAATACTGGACCTAAATCCAATTGGGAACCTTTCATGTGCAAAGCTGGTAGACATTCCCCAAAGCAGCTATATTAGCACTGAAATGTGTCTTAAAATTTAACTGAAAGGGGTTAAATACAAAATAATTTTGAAAGGCTTTTTAAGATTTGTACATGGAAAAACATTTGGAGACCGTGTATAAATTTCCTCGTAAGATTTTAAATACCTTGCATTGATCCATCACATAAGTGACTTTAGTGGTTCTAACATGAAAAACATGTAAAAAAAAAAAGTGATGTACCAAATGTTGCCCGTTGACATGGTAAAAACTTTTGTTTTAACAGGATCTTTCCAGCACTTTGACAAAGAGGGATCAGGGGTAGCGGAGATGAACCTCACAGAGGTGAGTGATGTAATAAAAGACAAACCTAATTTGATACTTTGCTTTTATCTAACCCTTGTTCCTAATTCTTTATTCAGTGGCTTTATCTCACCATGTGTGGATGAAGAGAGTCTCAGTTTCTGAGAAAGACATGAAAACATAGTGCCTGCTGCTCCAAGGGTCCCATCCGGATGTAAAACCTCCCACCTCATTGCAAATAAAAATGGCATAGGAGCTGTACAAGAAAACCAAAGAGCACTAAAGCCAAGTTTGTCCAAGTTGGAAACTATGCAAAGCCATAACTAAAACAAAAGACAAAAAATCTGTCCGTCATAGTAGCATGTGCCTGTGCATGATACACAATCTGAATTCTGCATTATAAATGGACATTGTCCAAGTTTATTTTAATATTAGCATCATGTTGTAATAATTTAGTACACTTTCTAAATGCTGATATTTTATTTTAATTTTGTCATTGTGCCTGTCAAAATTAACATTTAATAAAAATACAATCGCCTCACAATTTCCTATGTAGCTTCAAACCCCCACCTCAAGGTGGCAGTAGAGAATTAGTATTAACATTATTTCAACTGATTTCAGTATTAAATTTAGTTTGAAGGACTTTTAATCTGTACTAAACTGTTAATGAAGGGAGCACCAGTGAAGTCACCTTACACAAATCGCAACACATGATTTTTTTTTTTTTTTTATATCTATTGGTTGCCATAGTAACAGCAGTCTAAGTGCCATTCATGTGTTATGTCTTGTAAATGTTGTGGCTTTAATAAATGTTTACACCCCAAAAAGGTCTATTTTGTAATGTGTATTTTGACCCACTTAACTGCAGGGCAGCAGATGATCCTGTGCTTCAGGTAAAGGTAATATTTACTGTAAACATGAGAACTCAGTAAAATGTTAAAAGTAAAATACAACTTTAATACTTGATAGGTGGCAGCAAAATACCACACAGGAAACTGCAAATTGAGATTTTCTATTTTATGAAAGAAAACAAAGAAGCTACATTTTTAGATATTAAACATGATGAAATTAGACAAATGTGCTTGCAATTGCCAGAACTTTAGAGAAATCCCCTTCCATTTGACGCAGACTGGTTGGTATAGGGACCTTAATCCTTGTTCCAGTAGGGTTGCCATTGTCCTCTATCAGAACAACATTGTTTGAATCAAAGCGTGGAGCCATGCGATCTCCAGGCATTTTGTGTCCAACGATAAGCGCCTTCTTCTTTTGCCCTTTAATGGCCAGCAACACTTTGTCACCGACTTTCCCGACACCGTTCTTGGTGTAGACGTGGATCACTCTTGGTGGGCGGTGATATGGCGTATTTCCGAGTGAGCTGTTGTCAACCACACGCACTCTCGTCATCTTCTGAATTGCAGCTGCGGCAGCAGAGACGCTTGCAAGATAAAAAGGCAAGTCAGTCATTGAAAACCGAGTGAAAACTAAGAAATACTAGTTCTACTGCTATGCTTTTAAAAGTAGTTCATGTTTCGGCTCATGCTGTACACTACCTGATGACTATTTACACATCGTGAACTTTTGGTATTACAGCCACAAACTTAATCTGGCTTTTAAGTGATAGACTAACACCAAGTAGAGAATAATGGTGAACCTGACAAAACATTGTTTATAATATATATAATTTTTTTTTTCAAATAAAATCAGTGTGAAAAGGGGTGTGTATATAATTTACTCTGGCACCCCTAAAGAAAACAGAAACAAACCATAAGAGAGCTGAACCCTGAAACAGCCATCCAACCACTGGGTAAGTGTCCGTGGTAACTATAGATGCGCAGTACTGCTCATTTTCCTATCAATCCAATATCACGAAAATAAAGGGCCAGTATCACAGTTTCTTTTCATTTTATTTTTATTTAACTTTTGAACTGAATAGATTTTGTGATTTCTTTTTCCCCCCCAATTTCTTCTTAAATTAACAAAGTTTGAAACATAATGTTGATATAAAAACCTCTTGTGTGAATAGAGATAAGGAATGTCAATGCAAAAGTAGCATTTCTGCTCATGAGTGCATTTTTCTGTATGTTACTAAAATGAAATTGTACCATAGCAACAAAGAGTAAATGTATATAAGAAAATACATCATAGAAAGCCTCACTGTGGGCCTGTGTAGAAAAAAATAGAACAGGCTGCTGCACTTTGGACCAATTTGCAGCAGTGCATTTAGGATTGAAACTAATCATATTTTGGATTAATTCGCCCACCTAAATGTCATTAACTCTAAAGAAGCTGTAGAAAACTCGTCAGTAAAGGAAGGGATAACACTGTAAACAGCATGGCTTTGACAGAAATATTCAAATAAAAGTTAACTGGAAAAATATATTCTATAAGTCTCACGCTTTTAAGCGTAATCGTTTAAAGAAAAAGGAAAACAAAATGAAAAGACCCTAAAATACACGTACTTCACATTTTAAGTACTGCACCTTGATACAATATAGATGCGAGATATTGATACCATACAGTACGTTTAACCTTGATTTTTCCTAAAGATATCCTTACCTGAAATTTCTTTGAAAAACTGCAGACGACGTCTGAACGAGGAGCGTAGAAAGTCGTGGAAAAGCCATGATTACAGGAATTCTTCAGAGTGCTATAGATACATTGCAAAAGGTTAGCAGCCAATTCGGCTAGATGTTAGCGTTATATAACTTCACATGTCAAGCTGGTGAGAGCAAATATGGCAACAAATAATAATTTGACAATAGTCTTATATAAAAGAATATATTTGCTTGAGCAGCGTAAATCAGAATGAGTTAAAAAAACGAATTTTAACAAATACCACATTTATCCATTGTGAGCTACAATGTCAAAGGACGTCATCAGAAAGCGACAAATTACTCTAGCTTAACAAACAAACTACGGGATACAAATATTACTCACCCTAATATAAACTTGGAATAGTAACCTAAACATAAATGTTAGTCGTTTGTACGATAAATAAGCCTAGGCTATTAAAAGAAGAGAAAAACTGACAAAAGCGTGTATGTTGCTGTTTGTATGTAACAAACATGCGCAATGCAACTGGCATAGAAAACAATGAGCTAGAAACCACCCCCACCTAGAAAAGAATGAAGCGGGCGCGTTCTATATTAGCATTTCTATAATGAACTAACTAAAACTTGCGGTCATACTGGTTTTAGTTGGTCACTGTAGTTCCACCGGCTTACTTAGGCAGACTAAACCGCATTGGCGGAGGAATGTTTATTTGTACTAAGCGAGGAAAATAATTTAACGTAGTAACCTAATGTTTTTTTTCTTATTCTTATTTTTTTTTTTATCGTTGGCAGGCTTTGGACTAAAACAGTTGCCCGATAGAACCTGTTCGAAAAGCTAGGTTAGCTATCGTCCCCTTAGTGTTGACTGCTAGCTTCTATTTGGAAAGAGTGGACAGTTTCTACGTCTGCTACGCGTTACTGGAAAGTAAGTTGCTTTTATTATTTGTGAGTTATTCATTTAATAATATCCAACATCGAGCCATTGTTGGTATCTCTGCTGTGGCAGAAATGCATAGTTGACTCTTGAAAGTAAATTATTGGATGCTGTCAGAACAACAACTGCGTAAAACCATTGCAATACAATTAGCGTTGGGCTAACATATCTGAACAAACTGTTCCTTTTTAGCTGTTCCAAGTTATGTTTGATAAATAAGTGCAGGGTTTTCAATATTTTTTGCAGTATTTTATTGAGAACTTAATAGTTATTGTGCTATTAAGAACATTTCATTTAAACCTGCTGAATGTACGACCGATAGATTTTAATAGAGATTTATTGGTTAAATAGAAACAACGCCCAAATAATAATAATAGTGATTTAAAAAAACTTTACAAGAGTTGTGGAAATATCATGCTTGAGCTCAACAAACACGAATTTAGGTCTATATTAACAAAAAGAAAAGGCTGATGTTTTTACATGCCTATAGATAACTAAAGTTGCCTATTAGCTTGTGATAGATTTACTGTCCTGGGCTTCATCATGAAAGGATGACTAGTTGGAGCCTTGCTGAGATTATTAATGCTCTCAGCGATCCTTTACATACGCAGAGCCTATAACGAGATACATGTGAGCTATTTAAAATTTTAGTACATGAGTAATGTTGCATTAAAAAGTAGGCGTGCTTATTCAAAACATGACAAAAGCGTTTGCTTAACATAAATGCCATTTTTCTTTATTAACAGAAGAAGTCATAAATAAAATCTGAGAGTTATGTCTTAGAAAGGAAATCCATATGTCTGCAACAAATGGAGCACAACTAGAGTGACATAAAAATGATTAAACACAATTAGCAGTTGCTTGATAAATATTAAAATGTACCCTAAGTTTAAAGGGTGAGGGTAAGAGTAGAGTAAGTTAGAATAAAGATGGATACATTTTTGTGTGATTTTTGTTTTTACTTTTCTCTAAAAAAGTAAAAAAGATGTACAAGATTATGAAAAGGTAATGATCATGATATGTATAAAAGTGTTTGTAATACATAGGATAGAGGGATCATATCATGTGCTCGTAACCTTATTATTTTTGCAGAAGTCCGATCAAAGACCACTCTGCTTTTAACACCATTAGATGACATGCATCTGTCCAGTGTTTATCATTTAAATCACTTTGGAGTCAGTGATAAAAAATGCAGATTCCCTGGCTATTTTCAGTGGTGCATTACTACCTTTTTCCATTAACAGCTTTGATTTGCTTTCAATTTTATATGACAGTTGTACACCCTTAAATTAAAGCTGCTTAGAAATTATTTGACTTATCAATGGTAAGTGATAACATTTGTTATTTTTAGAGTGCAGCAGAGCTTTTTAGTTTTTTTTTCTAAATTTTTTGCATCTCATTTCCGTTTGGGGAGGATTTTTTTCTCTCAGTGTTTGGCAATGTTATGTAACATTTGAACTATAGGTGTGATTAAAGCTCAAAGAGATGTCAGTGATTTTATAGCTCAGTTCCGGCGAAGCTAGCCTTGATATTTTAGTCTTATTAGCCTCTAGCATTATTGAAGACTAATTAAAGCTTTGTTGTTAATAATTTAGATAATACATTCAGTAAAAGGATTGACTTCATACCCTAATATATGTTATTTACAAGAGTTAACTTTTAGAGGGGAAGTCTTTGTTTACAATTGTCAGGTGACTTTCTTTAAGGTTGTGATTTAAAGTTTCATTTTCTCTTTTCACATCTCTGATAAGTTTGCATATGATGACAACTAAAGTCAAAGATGATACATTGTGTCCAACATGGTTTTTTTGGACCACATGTTTTTGTAAAAATAGCACTTTTTTTTTTTTTGCAATGTCGTATTATGATAAATTCAGGGCTTTAATTATTTTTTTAAAAAAAGGTTTCTTATAAATATTATTAAAGGACTGCTTAATTCCCACTTCTCCAACTTACCCAAAGGACTCTTTACTGCGGGGTGAAGTTTATGTAGTCCGTGCATGTTATTTGTATATCAATGAGTTGTTTTAATCCACCTAATCTTATATGTTCTCTGTTTATTTTCCATTTTCATACTAGAAAGAAGTTAAAGTAGAATTGTTGGTACTTGGTTATATTTTCCACCTTGCGGTGTACACCCAGATTTTCCTTGGTCACAGTCTTATTCCAAATGTTTGCACTTTAGAGTTGATGTGTGAGAGTGCTTGGCTAGTTGGCTAGATTCAGAAAAATGAAGCAAGGCTTGGTCAAATAGTTTACTTATGATAATATCAAATAGAGACTTGCACAGGCATTGAAACAACGAAGATAAAAATCTCATAAGTGAGTCCCATGTGATTGTAAAGAAACTACAGGATGTATGACATAACCAGATGGTTGCCTTTGACCTTATTAAGCATATCTTTGAAGTGATGTGTTTCATTTTGTGGTTTGGGATTACATTGCTAGACAAAAGAGAGGAACTATGTACATACCTGCAGATGCAGATGTCATGAAATCTAAAAGGAAATGAAACTGCAAAAGTCCAGCTTCTTACAGCAGTACATGACCCTAAGCCTGTCTCATGATCCATCACGAGCTCCTTAGCACATCTTTTTAATTCAAACACCTCTTTTTCCTTTATTTAATCATAGATGTCTGTGTCAGGTCTTTATCTAAACACACGTTTAAATAACAAGGGACATACTTGCAGCTGGTTTCTGCCGAAGTGGTATTTAGGTTGTACACCTTGACATTATTTAACCATTAAAAAATGCTTCTTGTCTGCCGTAGTTGCCGTTTCATTTTTCTTACATCGAAACTAAATTAAATATGTGAAGATGCACATTATACATTTGTAATCAAAACCTTTGGTTTTACAGTCTTTCCGAAATGTTGTGCAAAGATTATCGGCATTGGTGTGGGTGAAGTAAAAGGGGGTGTGTTGTTTGCTGCTTGGGTTGAAACCGGTCCATTTGAACCCTGTAGTCTCTATCAGTTTATTGTTCAGCTCTGGCTGTGGCTCTTCAGTGATATCACAGCATTCCTGGGAGAAGATAAATGAGTTAGTGTTAGGGCAGATGAGCAGCATTGTGGATTCGGCTGATAGTCGTGGGTAGAGCGGAGCAAGTCGAGCAGTGCAACTGCAAAATGTGTAGAAAATCTTTTAGGCTTCCCTAAGCCTTTAGCCAACATCTTTGAATGGAAAATAGATATAAAGCGTTTTCCGTCTTTTTGAGCAGTTAGGGTAATCAACAGGAATTAGAGGAGTACAGTTATTGATTGAATAGCTGTTTACTGTCTGTAGTTTTGCCTCTTGCTTTAAATGTCCTGAACATGGAGGTTAGTGTTAGAAAGCCTAAAGTAAACCTAGATCCATTACAGTGTATTGAAGTGCATCATTCATAATTGATATTGTGAGCCCACTTGGGGGACATGCTGTATCTCTGACTATTTTACAGCTACATTGAAAATAGAGATTTAACAAAATAAAACATCTTTTAGACTTTCCCCTCTTTGTTTATGATTTGGAAGCATTTCAAATACAGTATAACCCACTTATACTCTTGCAATTCACTTTAATATGTCATCATGAACATATTTAAATTTATATTATCTTTACATATTTTACCAGTATTAATGTTTAACACCAGCTCGCCAATAGGACAAGCATTAGAAAAAAAAGCCACTTGAAATTGGGTCTCTTTTACATTTTGATGTGCATCAATATGTTTTTGTCCTATTTAAGAAGAAAATTAAACTGGATATACTCTGCCTGAACTAGTCTTTTATTGACAAGTCAGCTTCTGTGCTTGTTTTTACTTTTTGAGATAAGTCATTGAAAGGAAAATCCATCAAAGAAATGTAACAAGGCCAACCCATTGCAGACTTGTCCCAGCAGGCCTCATCTGTTTAGGAGGATGTTCAGCTTCTTTGCTAATGAATTTAAACGAGTTTATTCAACTGGAGAGATGTTTTCTAGGATATTATATTCGTTGTTGAAATAAAAAAAAGTTCTGTAAAGTAGTTTAAGGAACCGCTCAATAAGTGTAAAGATGGTTTTTCTTCCCAAAAGTGGTATTGTTACATGTCAGCCACATTTCAGGAACACAAAATGCATTTTTCTATAAAACCACTGTTTGTTTGTTTTTTTTTTCCTGTCATACATGTGATCAAATGTTACAGCTAAACGTGTGACTGATGACATGAAGACATGGTGTAACCAGATCATAACAGTATGACAGTGTTGGGTAAAAACCCCATAAGTCACGTTATGTACACAAAAAATCTATAACAGTGATGTCTAAAACAAGCCGTCTTCTTTGATCGAAAATCGAACAGCTGCAGTTATTTCTGCTTCTGTCAAAACAAAGCAACATACTGTTTTGTACCAGCTGTGCCATTCCAGTATGGTTATTATTATTCAAAGCAGCAAAAACACTAGAAGTAGTTTAATGTTAACTTTATTTATTCATTTTTAGTGGTATATTATTCCTTTTTGTGAAGATATTTTCTAGGGTAAAAGCTGCAGCAGGTTGGTTTCCTAACATATGGCTTGTTAGTTACAGTTTAAATATGGAGTAATGTGCTTTCAAAACATGACTTTGCAAGTTTTATGTAAAAGAAGATATTTTTAAACAGATTTTGTTTTCTAGTGGGGGAGGGCCAAGTGTAGTAGCTTTCTTTTACTCAGTTGATGGGAAGTGTGCAGCAACAGATATGGGAAGGGCTGCACTATAACACCCTGTGTGCAATACAGCTGGACAAAAGTATGGTAATTTTGTCTGCAAGTCTTGGCAATGATTAAAATAACATTTAAGCTGAATAAAAAATGTTTTTGAAAAAAATATTGCTTTTGAAAATAGAGCTTCTTAAAAACGTAACACTGACAACCAGCCCCTGAATTACATCGATAAAATGCCTGCCTCAGACAGAGGAAGCATGTTTTTTTGTTTGTTTTTTTTCTTTTTTTTACAGATGCTTTAAAGTGCTTTGTCATGTCTTTCTTTTTCTCTAAGCTTGATGTATTTTTTTTTTATCACAGGGTGTAAGCATGCTGCAGTAACTAAGCTAGAGATTGTGGGATTTCACAATGGGCATGGGGTCGAGCCAGCAATGTCCCAATTCAGAAAACTGCCAACTGGGGAGAAATACCACCAACAAAGACTTCTGCTACTCAGGACGAATTCGCAGTACTGTACTCCAAGGATTACCCTTTGGGGGTGTGCCCACCGTCCTTGCCCTTGACTTTATGTGTTTTTTGGTGAGTACTCCTGTCTTTCATCTGTGGAGGCCAAAATATTGATTCAGAGGTCAGAAACCGACCCTGATATTGACAAGACCTTGTATTTTTCCTCATTAAAGTGAAATACTTTCAGGAAAGTGTTTTGAAATGAAGTTATGTAACTTTTGTGTTTCTGTTCCCTGTTGTGTAAATGGAGGCAGTAAAAGAAGCACTGTTTGTTGTGTGCTTGTAGATGATGCTGGTTGTGTTTTCCGTGTTGAGGAAACGATGTTGGGACTATGGGCGCCTCGCCCTGGTGACTGACGCTGACAGGTAATGCTGACACTCCTGGAATAACCTGTTTTGAACTATGGGAAATGATGCGTCATGGTCACTATCTAATAAATATCTCAGGCACCGATTATAAGATGTCATTAATCCACAAAAAGCAGATGCATTTTCCTTGTTTTGCATGTTTTCAAGAGGTAGCCAACATGTTTTTTTAAATTGTGTTGGGGAATATTTCTCTTTTATCCATTTATTCACGAGGTACTCTTTCTTTTAAAATTGAAGTTGTTGTGATATTTATGTTTTTTGTGGGTCTGATCTATTCTTTACATGATATCTCTCCTGAAGCATATTGCTTTTCTTGGGTGACTGCACTGTTAATGCTGACATTTTATTATATTAGCTGTAGGGCTGAAACAAATAATTGTTTTTAATCGATTATTGAAATAATCGTCAACTAATTTAGTAATTGATTAATTTTTAAGTGGAGTATAGAGACTCTAAAACATACCTTTAGCTGACTGATCACCCCACTTAAAGCAGAATTTATACTAAAAATGTTAAAAAAATATATATAAATACTTTGTATTTAAGATTTAAAAAAACTTTTTCGAGTGAGTTCTTTTAAGGGAGAACGTGATGGAAAACTTTAGATGTTGCCATAATTGTGTTTTATGCACAACTGAAGATAGCCAATAATGAAACGTTTAAATCCGATAAGCTAAAGTTAAATAAACTTTAACGCCACAATGAACGGTAATAACGAGGAAGCTTTAAAAAGAATTAGATAATGGATGATTTAATTGATATCACTCAAAAGTTAGACGAAACGGTCTACTTCTGTTTTAGTCCCAGAGCTATGCTTTCAGTTAGCATCTGCTCTTGAACTATTGATTTGAGTCTTGTTATATAAGTCAGAGCCACATACACCAGCACCCTGGGTAAAGTCTGGTTGAAATCCCCAAGGTGAAAGCAATCTCGCACTAAATGTTTTTTTTAGCTTTATAATCAGTACTGGACAACATGGCCAAAATTTAGATTAAAATCTATTTTTTAAATTCGATTGATACAATATAATTTGGATTAAAACAAAATAAAAGCTTTGGCCAAAAATCCCCAAACCTTTACAAACTTATGACAATTATTTTGCAGGTTTTGCAAGTTTATGAAACTCCTTCAATAAAACTTTTTTTTTTTTTTTTTTTTAGAAATATTTGCTTTAAAAAACAAAACACATAAAAATACATAAAATCCTGAACATATGTAAATAACAAATACTTCAATCGTAATTGATATTGAAATAGAAAATATTAAATAAAATAATATTCAATATATATTATATATTTCTTATAATATTGAATTGTGGTTCACCCCTACTTCTAATCATAAACAGAGAAGTCCTACATGAGGATAATAAAGTTTTTAAGCCACACTGGGCTAGTTATTGCTATTCTTCTATTAGCAGTTGGGTTTTTTGTGTAACATTTGCCAAGTTTGGAGCATCCAGAGAGAAGGATCTTTGACCGTTCCTCTTTGATTATCCACTCATGCGCTCATCTCTTGAGCAAACATCACAGGTCGTTGGTTGCATTTAGCACTAAGGTTTGCAAAGCCAGTAATAACTGACTAAAACATTTAGAAGTTTTAAATTTGGCTTGTTTTAGATCATTATCGTCTAAATGACCATTTAACCATTTTTTGATTTTCCATCAGAGGGGCGGCAAGTTTTTTATTTATTTATTTTCTTATTTCATCTCTATATAGATAAGAGTATATATTTATCAGTTATTTAATATCAGACCCAGCTTGGATGTCTGAATTATATTTTAATTTGATCAAAGTACATAGTTCTAGTTAAAGACACCGCAGATTTTAGGAAAGTGCAGCTTACACTTGCTATAGTGAGATGGAAAAGACTTTTACTGCTGTTAATCTCTAACTACCACATAAATAGTTGTCAATGGTTGTGTTACAGAAAGTATTAAAATACTGAGAACTTCCCTGAAACTTTAATGAACTCCAAAGTATTTAAAACTTCAATTTTTTAGGTATACCAGTAATTCCGCCATTTGAGGTTTCTTTCTATTTTAAAGTCGTATTATGGTTATGTGTTGCGTTCTTGGGTGTGGGAGAAAAAGTAAGCAAACTTCCGCCCCTGACACATCTAAGCAATAAACACAATTTACAGATGTTTTTATTTGGTTTGCAGTGACGGCCTTGGGTTCATTTGGAGTTCCCTTTGTGTAAAAAGAAACCAAACTATAAAAGTCAACAACATAACCAGTTTACAAACTAAACTGATTCAGATCAAAGTTAACAATGTATAGATGTAAAAAAAAATGTCCTAAACATAATATAAATGTCAGCATTTATACTTCTTAAGATCCTACAATGATTTTTTACTTTTAAAGGCTCTTTAGCCTACTTTATGTTGCAAGACAGGATTAAAAAATGTGTTTTTCTTATTCTGCAAGCAATAACCCAGTTTGGATAAGAATAATGTGGTTAACCACAATTAGTACAGAATTGATCTACTACTGCAAGACATGTGGTCACTTGTGGCTAGGTTTAGTTAGCGTTTCTCTCTAAATAGAGAATGTCTTTGTTTTAAAATCAACCTATTGTGTTTATTCAAGTTGTCAGGGATGATTTGTTTTATTTGAAAAAAATCAAATAATTTTTTATATATATAGCCCCAATACACAATACATGTCATCACAAATACTTTGCAGAATTTATTCAGCTGAACCTACATATTGGTTAAAACATCTATCTAAGAGAAGCCAGCAGACTGCATTCATTGATTTCATAGATACATATATTAAAGAATTGGTATGGCTTCAAATACATTTGTTTTTGATCCTAATGTCTGATAATAAACTGAATATGCTAAGTACTGTCTGCCCCCCTTCTATGTTTGTCCACATGAAGCAGGCATAAAAACAAGAGTTTAAAAAAAAAAAACAGTGTCAGCTGTTATTCGAGTAGTGATGATAAACTCTGACACAGATTTCCGTATTTCCAGAACTTGGTCAGCATACGTTTAAATAAAGAAACGTGTATTTATTATCAATACTTATGAAGTAAACCATATTTAATTTCTTTCTCGGATCTTCTCAATTCTGTTCTCCTAAATAACTGCAGTTGGAAAGAGATGTCTAGATCATTTTAGACTGGAAAAATAATTATGGATGGATGACTCTCAGACTAAGTTTGGTTTTAAGTTAAAGCTTTAAAGTGTTCCCATGCCTTACAATGAGGGGAAAAGGCTGATGAAGTTGCAAAAAGACAGATCAGATTGACCTCGGACAGAGTCCTTGACACAGTGCTCCATTACCTACATTCTTCCCCAGCTGTGATTGTGTTGCGTCACAGCCTCCCTGTTTTTCCAGCTGCGTGTGAGCAGAGAATGGGTTTGTAGTATGACGGGAGGGGGGGGCAGCATGGGACTCTTTCATAACAGACAGGATATGGAGTTTGCTGAAGATTTACACAACATCCAAATGCACGGTTTAACCCTTTTAAGAGAAACTTGGACAATCAACACTGTAGCAGACATTTTCACAGAACATCATTGTATTTATAAGGTAAAATAATTTGGACTGAAACAAACAGATATAACATTGGTATAATTGTGGTGCAATATGACGACTGGAGTTTTTCACTGAATTAACCCCACTCTTCTATTTTTGTACTTTTAAGTTAGCTTAATACTCTTTGTCTTCCTCTTTCTGTTTTGTTTTAATCAGGATGATGAATCAGCGGTATAGCCGTCTGGATGATCAGGACTAGTATGTTTATCTCGCCGCTGTGCAGAATTACTTGTCGCCTCTTTTATTCTTCATCTCTTTAGCCAAACTAACTTTCAGCTCATGTCCTCTCTGCTCAGGCTGCGGTTGGTTTACCGTCTTGACGAGTTGATGGTTTTCTTCCTCTTTATTCCATTTCTCAGTGTAAAACTGCTGGTCACTGTTTCTACATGTCATTCTTGTCCTATTGCTGTTGGGTGTCCCTGTTCTGTCACTCTCCTAATCAGATCTGTGTGTGCTAATCTCTGTATTGACCTCCTTATGAAGCATGAAGTTCTCCTGTGTGAGCGTGCTGCATGAGCCACACAGTCTGGACACTGATGGGGAGAGGTAATACTTCCCTGATGTGCAGTTGTCTGTAGACAGGCCAGGCCCCTTATGTGGTGCTTGTGAATTATCTAGGCTATTTCTCCTTACAGGAATGTGGGAGAGGAAGCCTCAGGCTCTTCCTTCATTTCTTTTTTCTTAGAACTCTTAGACCTTTAAATGTTCCCTTACCTAAACATCAGAATAATCTATTTCCAGCAGAGTCATGGTTGTCTTCATATTTTCCATCTGCTTTTGTATCACACTGTTTTATTACCTGTGAGGGAAGAGCTTTTAAATGTATAAATATTGAATGATAAGATCTGATTTATATTCAAGACAACTAATGGCTCTGCAGGAAAAGAAAAAAAAAAAAGCAACAAAGGTTTAGAGATGCACCAATTAGCATTTTGTGAGCTCATTTAAAAAATTCTCTTTTAGTGAAGCTGTCTAAATATATTTGATCCATTTCTGATTACTCAAACTATAAAAGAGGAAGCTTTTATTTTTTTTTTTTAATCAACAAAAAAGGCTGACAAATAAAACTAATTTGAAACTGTCCTCAGGTTTTTTTCAGTGTTGGGAATGACTTGCAAACAGTGCAAATGTGCTACTTGCTTTTGGTGGCAGCTACTCTAAACAATACAAATTATGTTCAACTATGAAAGTAATTTGTTCACAAATGGATGTTTTGCACAGCTATGTCTGCCACTGGTTTAAAGGGTTAAGAATATCGAAATTAACTGAATTATACTTTGTAGCTACTTTAAATACCTTCTGTAAGCATATGTCCATATTGGATGCAGATTTAATTCTGATTTTGGGGATATTCCTTTTTTTTTTTTTTAGGCCAGAAACCTGAACAATTTTGTTGTTTTTTAGAGAACACACTATTAGCATCCTAAATGTTTATCAGGGTTAGCATAACAGAAACGGCAGCCTTCCGATGTATTCCCTAGAAAACCCTGAACTGAACTTTTAGGTTTTTCATTTCCAAAGACTGCCATCATTTCTAAATCCAGCATGTCAGATAATAAAGAGAGCTCTAAAAGATAAAACACAACAGCTATTTTGTAGTATGTCAAAAGCCTTCCTGTTGATGCTTAAAATACTTTCTCTTGGGTTTTTTTTTTTAGTCTTTGTGAATAACAGACATGTGCTGAAATGTAGGAAACATATTTTCCTTTTGAAAAGCTTTCTACATCTTCAGCTTAATCTGATTTAACTCACTAGTGCTATCATTTATTACTCTGAGTCTTCTTCACTCAGTTTAATCATTCACTCCGTAGAGTCTAGTAGTGTTGGCCTTCTAAAACTTAAAAATAGTGCGTTTACTTAATAGAAACTTGATTGGATTTTTTTTAGGTTGGAGCCAGTAAAACTGAAAACTGTCCATTTCTAGTTATTAGCTTATTTCTTGGTGCATCCCTAAAGTTTACCTCTTAAGCCCTCTTATTTAGCCCTTCTGTAAGTGGTATCTTCCAAACTTTGCTGTGGTATACCTTTAAATGTGTGTTATTAACAACAATAACAAAATGGCCTCTTAAGTCCTACCACTGCATGAAAAGTGGCTACAGAGATTTCTCCCATGGGTCCCTCTGTGGAAAAATCTCTTCCGCCGATTCCTCAGCATGTGTTTCTGTACTTTTTTGTTATCTTTACAGTGCTCTGGTCATGCTGTCTTTTCTGTGACAGAGCCCTAAGACACAGTGTGTGACATACATGTGAGGTTTCTTTGTTTTTACGCAGTCATGCAAATCTGTGTTTCTGTTGACAGCGTGAGCTCTACTGTGCCATCACAAGGTAATGAACATTACTCGCGCCTCGCGTCAGTCTCAAGCTCAGTGGACATGGATGGGAGAGACACGGTAAGTAATGTGTGTTACCAGAGGAAAAGAGTTCATCTTGATGAAATAAGAAAAGTTTAGTTTGTTTGTTTAATAGTAAAATTAAACTTCTATGTTATGATGATTTATTACTCAGAGGGATATTTTTGAGTCTCTTTTTTTTAAATGTGATCATTATGGCTTACAGCTTTTTAAAAGAAAAAAATAATCCTTGAGATTTGTGTCAATACAGTTAGGGCCAGAAATATTTGGACAGTAACACAATTTTTGCGAGTTGGGCTCTGCATGCCACCGCATTGGATTTGAAATGAAACCT
>JAUZNJ010088232.1:0-22868 GCA_034780135.1 Jordanella pulchra | reverse complement strand
GTTTTACAGCATGAAATGTCTGAATGAGTGCTCATCCAAGACTGGTGATTCCATACTTTTTGCCAGGGGTTGTAGAGTAAGAATGGGTTCTGGTGCTTTTCTCTACAATTCTCTCTTTTTCTTTATAATTCCCTATTTTAAATTGAATTTGACTCATATTAGTATTTGCTTTGCGTTTTGAGCTCACCTGTCCTTAGGTCTGTGTTTATCCTGCTGTCTCTAGTGAATTTTTGACACCGTCACTGAAAGTGTTGTTGTTCACCTGCAGTATTCATGTGGAGAACAGATAGGTGGAGACTTTGAGACACAGGGGAGTTCTTCTGTTCCAACATACTCTAATTAAATTTGGCAGGTTTAATCATGATTTGCATCTGAGAAAAAGGGGGTCAGGGACAGAAGTAGAACAGAAAGAGGTGGGGAAAAAAAGGTTCAGCAAACACAACCAGAGACCCCTCCTGAGAGCAGAGTTTCTGACTTCTCCTGAACTTCTCACCAACTTTATTAATCCCCTATTCTCGCTCTTATCTCCTTTTCCTCTTTCATGTCATTTGTTGTCACTGAAAACTTCTTTTTTTTCTGTGTTTACTTCCATTCCCCCTGCAGCTTGAAATTGTTTTGGCTGTCCTTGTGGAGGAGGGGTGGTGGGAGTTGTCTTTAAGGACAGAGGAAGGGCACCACCTTGTCACTAGATGTTAGCTTCAGACGCCTCCTGAGGAGAATCTGCCCACCTGTTTGGCATCTCCCCAGTGAACAGGTGCTGACACAATGCCTTTTATTTTAGGACATGCCTTACGAAGTTTGGATTAGGTATTCCTTAGCCGTAGCTCGCTGCAGGCGCTTTAACGTGAGGAAATCATTATCCAGCTGTTAGCTTTTTGCTGTTCCAGTTAGCTGTAACTCAGCTGTAAATGTTTGAAAATTGACTCAGGAAATAGTTTGTCGTGATGCTCAAATAAACAGTCTTAAAGCTTATGGCCTCTACTCAATACACAAACAATGTAAGCCTCCTCATAACTGTTGGGAGTGAGGCTGGTTATTTGCCAGCTGTGTGATGGTGGGCGTCGTTGCCTCTTTAAGGTGAGAAGATAAGGTGGCTGTTCATAGCCATTTGTTATCGCAGGCAGTGAGCCCCTGACACCTTCACATCCCTTATCTGGCTCCGTCCCAGCTTCTGGTCTGAGCTGTGGCTCCAGCAGGCCCAGGGCTGATGAGTAAGCGCTGCCCTGCCAGTGGCCGGCCTGGGGCCTGCCGTTATCGATCGTGGCACAGACGCTGTGCCATTCAGCCACCACTTAGCTAATGATGTCCAAAGTATTGTCTCACAGCTACAAAAAATAAAGTAGTGGGCAGATGATGTGGTGAGGTAAGAGAGAAAAGATGAACGTAAAAGAGAAACGCGTCGCACCAAAAGTATACTGAGTTGTATGTAAAACCTTTTTTTTTTTCTTGTTTACTGCAGTCATACATTTTTGCAGCTTTAATACTTTCAGTTTCCAGGGTTACCGCAGTTTTAAAAACTTTTTCTATTATACGTGACTTGATATGTTAAAAGAACAGAGTAGGAACATCTTAAAGGGTTCTGGGGTTCTTTATTTTTCCCAATATGTTTTAAAAAAAATCTCTAAACAAGAGAATTTTGCCAGCAGTATCTTTATTTTGTTTTTTTTTTATTCAAAACCAAGCGGTACCCATATACTCATTCATTTGAATGGGTGTCATTAGGGACATAATAAAACCTCACCATTGTTCAAACATTTAAATTCACATTTTCATTTCTGCCATTGGACATTAAATGTAAACTGAATGTGAACATGTGAAGCTTGCGCAGTATGGAATATTACAATGGCAATCCTTCGATCTCCTCCAGTGTTTCCTGTGTTGTTGGCTGTGTCTGTTGTGTTGCCGTCTGCTCCGTCTGTATGGTAGAAAGACAGATCAGTCTCTGCCAGCGTCTGCCATCGCCATATTCTGACCTTGTTACTGTGATTTTAATACTGTTGGGTGAGTAAAATGTTTGTTTATGCTAAAGAAAATCCTTCTTGGTCCTAAATTGGCTGGAATACAGCCAGTAGGGAAATGAGGGATGAAATCACATACAGTGCTGCACAAAATGTTGAGAAATTTTCTGTGCATCGTTTATTATAGAAAATATCTCTTTAGTCCAGAATTTCCCTCTGTATAATGAGGCGGTAGTTCCAACAATCTTAGTTTACAAAGAACCAAGGCTCAAACAATCCATCAGAATAATTGATTGTTGAAATAATCTATTCTAAGATAAATAACTAGATTATGTAGACTCTAAAACATGATGTATTTTGACAGAAGACCTCAGTCAGATTAGTTAAGACAAAACTTTGCAATAAATATATACATTTTGTGGTTGAAATGCATTATAAGGTGCAGTCTGTAGACTATGAAAAATGAAAATGATTTTAGTGGCTGATATCTCTATGAAGAATAATAATAATAACTGATATGAGTTTGGTTTTGGTTCTGGTTTGTAAATTTGTTTGCATTTTTTTTAGTTAATTTGTTAGGCAAGAAAAAACCCCAAATAGATTATGTAACTTGACTAGAGATAGACCGATCCAATAAATAGTAGTTATTTGCTTCAGAATTGAGATTCATTCTTCATATTTTGTTTAGTTTAATAATGTTTGTTTTTTTGCTTAAATTGAGGCTTGTATGACATCGAAAATCATAGCAAATATAAGGGCTTTTGACTTGAGCTTTTGACTTGACTTGAGCAGTATGAAATTGACACTTTCTGTACTTTTTTGGTTTTGAGCCTTTATCCCTGTAGAAATAAACTTTAAACCTGTGGATGTGAACGTTAAGTCATCTCTCTGAGAGCTGTCAGTCGGCAACTTTTTGATGCATTTCTTCTTTAACGCACCTAAATGTAACAGCTGAATTCCCTCAGCATGTCATTCAGCTCAGTAGAGGCCTGGTAACAAGCCACTCGTTAGATTCAGGTGTGTTAAAGAAGTGGAGTGATTTTTTTTCCTCTAAAAATGTATGCCAAGTCTGTCTTGAGTCTCTGCAGTGGTTCGCCGACAGATATCCATCGAGTATCTGGAAGCCTTAAAATTACTTATGAAACAAGGAAAAGTATTTAAATGACATGTATGCAGATAATAGCATTTTTTTATCTTATTATTTAATCAATAGACAGAATAATCAATCAGCTGCATCCCTACATGGAGATCTAAAGGAGTGGAAAGCTAAAGGTAGTGTTAGTGCATCAGGTTCTACTAAAGCAAAAGAGAGCGACTAGTATTTAATAACATAGCATACAATTATCCTTTCTTTGCCCCCCTAAATTACATGCAAAACCAAACAAAAAAACGGGTGTATGATAAAGCCTACAATGCCTTCAATGAGCAGGAAAGATACAACTTCCAGTATTTGATCTGCCCATCAGACGGTTATTTTTCTTGCAATATTTAAGTTATTAGTCCGGCAAAGGGAGCATTCAGCGCCAGAATTTTCCAGGATGCAGTAGTGTGGCCCTGAGGTCTATGGCACTTATGTCAGAGTTCATTTCCTGTTGCAGTGTCCAATCTTTTTCTAACAGCTCTGATTGTGAGTAAAATGCAACCGGGTTACATTTATAACTCTGGACACAGATTTTGAGGTCACTGTCTAGTATCAGCTGACTCAATCAGACTTTACAGTAAAAAGAAATTATTACAAAAATTTCCCCCAAATTCCCCAAAACTGTGTGTTTAGGATATTTTTAAGATGACTAAACTAATTTTAGTCTGACAGACACAGCACAATTGTGAAACATTGTTACTGCAGCGGCTGATGATTCAGATCACTGATAATGTGCAAAAGTTTAAAATGAGGACATTTTTGAAGTTTTGTTCATGTTTCTCGTTCTAATAATACTCCAAACTTCCCAGAGTGGGTTGTGAAACTGCACAAATACTACAGACCTGAGTCTGCACAAGTCCAGCCTCTCCCTTTTGTCATTTTGCTGACTTCCATATATGCCCCCAACTTCAGTAGATAAAATTAAGAAAAACACTGGTTAGAAAAATGTAAACATTGCTCAGAGCTGCTTGTTGTTTGTAAGGCTATTCAGAGACACGGCGACCTCACCAAGCTGCAGCTCATATTAGTCACAGCCATTGGAGAGATTAGAATGCAGTTCTTTTTTACCCAATGAGAGAAAAGGTCGTCGGGAATGCAGTCTGTCAGGTCAAGATGAACCAAGTCTGCTTTAGCTTAACCACATGTGATGGCTAGAAAAGAACAGGAACGGTGAAAGGTGAGCTTTAGCTAAAGACCTTTTTAAAAACTTGAATACACATATTATACTTTGTAAAATTTGTTAGGGGAATACTAAAAATAAAGTTGGGGGTAGAATTTATATTCTACTTGCAAAGTTGAAACTTTTAAAGTAAAATAGATATTTAATTTGGTTTTTTTGATTAGCAATGAGCACAGATTGTAGCATATGGCCATAAAGATGTATAAGTCAAGCATGTGCTGATTAGAAGTAGAAAACACATTTTATTTTAAAATGAGCTTTGGCTTTATTTTGTTTGTCCATACAAACAAGGAATTTTGCTTCCATTCAACTTTGTTGTGAATGACTGTACTTTTTGTAAATATTAGAGAAAGAATAACTGTGTCTGTGGCAGCTGGTTTTTTCTCTTAACCTACAATAAGAGTTGTCTGTACAGTTTATGTCCAGAATGTGTGGAGTCTGCAGACATTTCTGCTACCTTTTCCCAAACCAGGACCCACAAGTCTAGGAAAGAAGGTCAGTCCTAATGATCCTTTGCAGAGTTCATTATTTGTTGTAGTTTGAATTCATCCTATTGGAGGAAGCCGAACCACAAAGTGAAGAATTTGCATTCGTGTTGTTGTAACTGTATTGTTGTGTATGACATTGGTAAATGACCGGATCAGAATCCTTGATTGACTTATTTTTATCTGATTGAGCTAATAAGTCGATATCGAAGCTGATATCCCATCCTGGTGCTGGATCATATCATCTTTAAAAGTGACCCACAGCTCCTGTGGACAGTTGTACTTAAGAAGATGCAGTCTCTGCTGGACCGTTTGCCTAACTGTGTTAGTGATCCACCATAAACTGTGTGTTGTTGAAGATGTTTAGAGGAGACGATGTCCTCTGGAAGTCCAATATCATCTCCAATGTCTTGAATGGGTTAATCTCCATATGGTTTTGTTTTTCACCAGTGGACCAGTTGATTCACATTCTCCTCTCTGTATGTAAACTTATCATTGTCTAACAAAAAGGAGGTCATTTGCAAACTTGAGGAGTTTTTCTGGACTGAACCACTGAGGTGCAGTTATTTGTGGACAAAGAGACGAGAAGTAAGAAGAGAACTCACCCTGATGGGTGAAGATGCTTCTCATCACGACCTGATGCTGCCAGTCATGTCTGGCACTGTGAGCTTCTGGTGAAGAATGTCTGAGCTTATGGTTTTAAAAGGCTGAGCTGCAGTTCACAAACAGAAACCTGGCAAGGTGGTTGAACACCAGTAGCTCCAAAGATTTCATGAACACAGACATCAGAGCGACAGCCCCGTGGTCATTTAGTCCTATAATGGTGTGTTTCTTGGGAAACATGATGATGGTGAAGGATTTAAAGGACGTGGGACCATAACATTGATCCAGAGATTTTCTGAAGAGCTGAGTGACGATGGGGAACAAATGTTCAGTATAGGTTCATGCATGACGGGGAGAAACTGACACGTTCTAGAGGTTTTCTTATATTCTCATGTTGAGGAGCCTGTTCACCGTCCTTCTAGGAGAACTTAACTCGAGTTCAGGGGTCTGAGGAGAGAAGGGTTGGTGGTGCATGGGGGGGTGTTTGTGTTTTTGAGAGAAGTCTACGTCTGCTTTTCATACATACTGTTGAATCTGTTGAGATCTGTTCAAACTGTGCTTGGGTCGTTCGCTGAGACTTTTTTTTTTTAGGCTGGATCTTCTCTTAGCTGCCCTGATCTTCTTGGTCAGTTTGTTTATGGTTTGCTTGATCAGGGCTCGGTCACTGTTGTCTTTAGCCTCTTCCTACTCCTAGGCAGCTTACTCGGATGTAAAGGGAACCATGGTTTATTTGTTGTTTGTTTTGTGAAAGGTCTTGGACTGCACTCATGTCCCCACAAAAGCCTACACTAGAAGTGACAGTTTCCATGTTAGTTGTTGACATTTGACCCCTTCACTTCAGTTTTTGAGGCTTCAGAAATACTCTGATTTTAAGGTTAATAAGTTCTGAAATAAATGGTTTAACTGCTTCTTCTACTTTCCAACAGTTTAAACAACAGTGTTGTTGGGTTTTAATTTACCTATAGGTTGGAATGAGGTTAGGAGACTGTGTTTTTAACTTTTAATATGCTGTGTTTTGCTGCATCATTTCAGGGCTTTTTGTTGTTGAACTCTACGAGAACAGCCATGAGAGGGTCTAGCCTTTTTCCCTTTTTATCCATTTTAGAATCAGCTGTTGTGGTGGGACAAAAATAAGACAAGTAAATGTCTTACATATTCATGTCTGAATATGTGTATTTATATTTTGTTCATTTTGCTTCAGACCTAAATTTCTACACCACTTCTCCTCTAAGTGGAAAGATTTTGATAGAAATGTTAAGTTCATCAACTTAGTTCTTGGTTTTGTGTTGCATGCAGCAAATTATTGTGTTCATTATGTCCTAAAAACCTTCTTTAATTGAAAACAACGGCATTTATGATACTATTCCTTTTATTTCTGATAACTATTTAAAAAAAGTCAGCTAGGATTTTAAGTCATGCCTATAAAAATTGATTGCAGTCTTTTTTTATTCCAAAGTAATTCTTTATATAAATCTGTCATGAAAGAGATTTACTTTCCCAGCAAGGATACAAAAACATCATTACATGCCATTGCCCCCATTATTGTTCACCTCCTGTCCATACATATAGGGAAATTGTTAAGGCTGTATGATCAATCGTCTCAAACTTTTTTTTTATTATGATATGTGTAAATTGTGTTGAAAAATATACATATTAAAGAAATAATCATCTGCATAGGTGATTAAAAGATGATGCCAGTTTAGTTTTCTCTCTTTTAATAGTTATTTCTTCTATTCTGATGTGTAAAATAAGTCTAACAATTGTCAGAGAACAGTATAACCTAAAGCAAAAGGAAATCGCTTGATCAGTTTACTGTCAGATCGTAAGCAAACTGTGTTTCGACATACTCACACTCTACAGAGGCTTCCATCGTCAATGTTTCAGTTTGTGCCACACAACTATGTAAATATCTTCCTTCGTCTGGTTCCAGAGGGAGTGTTCGACCATAATCAGGTTCTAGGAAATTGTGCAATGCTAGGAGTATTCAGCTTTTCAACCACATAACGTCTTCCAACATTGGCCTTGCCTTTTCCTATCTTCTTTGCCGTCATGCTGCTCCTTCGGAGGTTATAGTTGACAGGAGATATGGGCCGATGATGTCATCCCACTCCTTAGTGGGTTTAAGAAGTTATTATAGCTGTTGTGAGGGTATGAATTATTTTCAAGCAGGACAACAGGAAGTAGTGATGACAGAGAGAGAGAAGAGAACGGCTTGGAGTTGTTGTGTTTTTCTTTCTTACATGACTCTCAATGTAGGAGACACCGGAAGTCGATGGTCAGGAATCCGATGCCACAACGGGCAAACATATAAATCATTGGTACAGTCTGGCAAGATACAAGCAGAGCAGATTTAAACTAGAATCATGATTCATTTATTTTCTAAAGTAATGCAGGAAAGTTTCTATGTTTTTTGCTACATAGTCATCTAGAATATAAACTGTTTTAATTTCCATGATAGCTTTGGTCTTTGCTGTGAAATGTTAAATAGTTACTAAATGGCAAAGGGAGGAGTAGACAAGTTCTGAACCTGTTTGTTTGTTATAATCGCATACATTTCATAACTTCATTTCTGTGGGTGTTTTTCTTTCTGGTTTCAAGCAAAAATATCTCTCTGTCTATTGTATGTGGGGTTTCCAACAAAGTATGAGAAGTCAAGTAGAAGTAGCCCACTAGCGCCTTTTTAAAATGTTTATTCCAATATAAAATAAACTGTCCCATGTTTGTAAATCTGTTTTTTTTATGAGAATAGTTGAAATATTTTGACTTTTGGAGATAATTTTGATGTCATGTAGCATAGGAGGCAATTCAAACCACATAACGTTCCAACTCCTTCAATTTTAATTCCTTACAGTGGATCTCCTGATCAGGACTTTTCGTTTTGTCTTTGGTACCAATCTATTTAAGAAAATTAATTTCATAGTAAGGAGTCATGGATTCTACATTACTATGAAAATGCAAAGCAGTGTATTTACTTTAAAACCTCTTTGCTTAAAGGTGCAGAAATATTAATTGTCTGACTGCATGTAGCAGTAATTGACGCCATGATGGTTTAGTTTTTCTTGCCCCTGGCTTTCAGTTTGCATTATTGTCAAAGCTTAGTTTTGGATTTTGTGAGTTAAACCTGATGGGATGCCTCCCTGAATCTGATCTTTAAACATTGAGGTCCTTAAACTTTAGTTGCTCTGCCTGGTTTCTGTGCTCTTGCCCTCAGGTCAAACCCCGAAGGATTGTGTGGTCTGAACCAGCAAAAAATTGCTTACAGTGTAGCACCAGTTTTATTGTCTGCACCCAGTCTTTAAGTAGGGCACCGGTTTCAGACCACGACTGTAGCCATTTTGATTGGAGGTGTAACAAATCTAGCTCTACAAAACTGTGGGATGTAAATCCTGGGGCTCAGTCAGGGCACCAGGGAACACGGTTCCCACTTCTTGCACGGCTGGGGCACACTGAGTCTACAGTCTAGCGAATGAGATGAATGCAGGCAGAGAAAGTAGGGTTGGAGAATGATTGAACCAGCAGAACAGAGGAATGCTGCAGTAGCCTTTGGGGGCAGGAAATAAACTGCAACACAAAAAAGAAGGAAAGCAAGTGCAGATAAAAATGAGCAGAAAACTGATTATAGATGACAAATCCCCGGCTCTTCCAACCAGACAGAGTTAGCCGCTGTATCCTGAGGACAAAAAAAATTGCAACAGCATTAGCTCCGGCTCCAGTCGAATCTCTTCTATGATTTCTCTGCATATGTGTGTGAGTATCTTTGTGTATGTCTCCTCTCTAAATTCACAAGGCAGGAGTTTTTGTTCCTTTCCTCTCCTCCTTCCTCTCTTCATCCTTTACTCTGTTCACGCCACTTGGTGCTGATTGGCTGGAGGGGAAAGCAAGGGATGAGGTTTTGTCTTCTAATCTGGCAGCAGATCACCACTGATGGGCCTCTATAGAATGGCTTTAGTAAATTACTGTTCCAGGGCTGGGTAAATCCTCTCTATCAGATAGCAGCTCTCCACTCATCTCTCTCTCTGTTTCTGGTCTGACTCTCCTTTTCTTTACCATGTTGCCTGGGTGCTGACTGTATCTTTTTATCGCTTCTCCTCCATATCAGTCCACATCTCTTTCCTGTGCTTTTTAAAATCTAAATACCTCATTTATTTTTCTGCAGACTATACCTGTGTCCCTTTGCCCATGGGCATTTACACCAGGAGTAAATTAGATGAGCTAGTTTCAGAAAGAGAGACAGAGGATTTTGTCCAATGGCTGCTGACATCAGCGGATTACAGTCTTTGTGGGAACAGTTTCCCCTATCTCCTGTCATGTTTATGCATTTGAACAGGATGGACCACTTCTGAGCAGGGCCATCTTGTCTCTGAAGCTGCACATGAGATAATACTCTAAACCTTGCCTTAATATCTAGAATAGGCTGTTTGTGCGCTTGCGGGAATCGTTTTTGCATAGTTTTAGTTTTTGCGAAAATGATAACCGGAATACAGAAAACATGGTATGGATGGAGATTAAGAAAAGGATGCGTTTTTTGACTTCCTGCAAAGTAAACAGCGGCATGGGTTCAGGTTCGGTCAGGAGTGGGGAATTCCAGTTCCTGATGGCCGCCATCCTGCAAATTTTAGATACACCAGAATCAAATGGCTGAGTTACCATAGTATGCAGTCAGTTCATCCTAAGTCCTTTCAATAATCTAATTATTTGATTCAGGTGTGTTGAACCAAAGGCACATCTAAATGTTGCAAGAGATCGGCCATCAGGAACTGGAATTGCCCACTACTGCCTTAGGTGGTGCATGAAAAGATGACGTCTGCAGCTCACTCTGGGTGTTTTTACGTTAGGGACTAAAATGAAAATTCTTGACTGAAACCGAAAACAAAAAAATGAGGAAACAATGGCAGAAAACCGAAACAGGGAAAGAAATAATGTCAAATATTAGAACCAAAGCATTTTTGGCTTTGATGTGTACTAACCCTTACTAAAATCAAGGGCATTTCACTGAATCGATTACAAAAGTATGAAATATTTATTTATGACTGATATTTTTTTTCCCCTTTAACAGAATCACAGGGAAACTTTCTTGTCTTTTGAAACAAGTCCGCCACAGACGCAGTGGGCATGTTCGGTGTCAGTTTCCTTTTCCATGTTGAATTTTTCTCATATTCAAAATAGTGATGTGGACGCTTTGATTTCTACGGCACAATTTTTGTTTTGTTGCCTTTTGTTTAAACTCACAGCCCTGTACTCAAAACCTGTCTGCCACATGCTCAACTCTGACCAGCTCTGCTCCGCCACTCTCGCTTTAGTCCTTTACTTCATGTGCTTGACAAGGTTTCTACATGCTGGCTGTGCTGTTTGGTTGCAATCCTTTCCCCCCTGTCACAAGTTTCAGCCGTGTTGTTTCGGGGTGTTAAATGTATATCGGCCAAAAGCAGAAAAGGCACTTTTGGGTCATTTTCCAACAAAAACTTTCAGTGGCCAAATTTTCGTTGCATCCCTAGTTTTAAGGGATTTCCTTTTTTGAAGTAGAGATAGTAAGCTGATAATGAAATGAACTGGTTTACTTTTTGTGTGTGATCTACCTCAAGTAAATACAATGACTTTTTGATGTAATGCGGATCTCCTGGTTAGGAATCATAATCAGGCCTGTTACTGTTGGCTTGTTAATGATATCATCCAACACCCTCTAATAGGCTGCATGGACCAGATTTGGCAGTTTAAGTGTTAACACTAATTTAATTGTACATGTCGGGAGGAGCTCTGTGTTGAGCCCCACCTTCTCATGTCAACCCTTGCATCCTACAATGAAGCATCTGCCTGCATTTCTCCCTTCCACACATGCTCACTCCACAGCCCTCTCTGCTAATGTTGCAGCTGCCTTTTATCCAGCTCACATTGATGTCAAATCCTCTAATCGCTTCAGCATAAAGGCCATGCAAGGGAATTTATGTTAGCCTGCCACGGCAATGAAAGGAGGAGTGGAGAATCGTTTGAGCAGGTTGACAGATAAGGCTCTTGTGCTTTCTGTGTGGTGCATTTTAAGCCATGTTAAGCTGCTTAATTAGACATAATCTACAGACCCCAGACTGAGGCAGAACTAATGAAGTTAAAGACTCAAATCCCATCCTAGCATCACACTCTCCTCTATACCACACCATTACTTGTGCCTCCCTGCCTCATCACCGTGCCATGGTCTCTGCTCTCTGCCACTCGCTCCTCCTCTCATCACACTCTGAACTCTCACTATCCTACTCTTTCCTTTTAACGTCATCTATGTCTTCCACGGAAACCAAACAGTTGGTCTGACCAACATGGCCGCCTTGAGATGTAAGCTAGAGGTGCCTCAATTTGTTTATTCGTCAGTATAGTTTGTTGTGTTTCTGTTGAAGCATATATATATTTTTTGTAGAGCTTTGAGATGTTCAAGCAGCACAGAAAATAATGCCAAAGATCTTGGTTTTTGATGTGTGTTAAAAGTAGTTTTATTACGAACTAAACCGTTAATTGTGGGCATTATCTCTGTTTTGCAGAGGCATCGTAGTCATAACTGTAGGCTAGATGTTTAAAAAAGAACAACACGCCCAAACAAAGGATTTAGAAGCTCTGCCTGGTCCTTGTTGTAATCTAATTTAGATAGTCTTTAGAGGCTTTGGGTGTGCTGGCTTTTTTCAAACTGTGGCAGGGCTTCTTGCTTTGAAAACAAAGAGATTAATTATGTTTATAAAATGCAGGTTGGCAACAAATAAAAGTACAACACAAGATTTGCAGATGGTGCTTTTAATGTCTTAGTTTTACAAAGCGATTCGAGCTGACCTCTGCATGACTTTGCTCTGTTTTACATTAGAGGTGCACAGTGTGCATCACACTCCTCATCAGTGTTTGCAAGATCGCAGTCGCACGTTTCTCCATAGATGCAATATTTGGTGGTATATTATGTTTTAGGTGGAATAAATACAAAGATTTCCTGCTATGTAGTGTGTTTTTCTTGCCTTGATGCCTCACTCTTTGTACATTTAGTGGCTGACATATGAAAGCTAACAAAGATTGATGAAAATGGTAAGATAAGAGAAAAGACAGAGGAGTCAAAAAAATGCAGGTAAATAATAATCTATAATATTAGGATATATATCATATATCCTTATTTAATTTTCTTTTCTGGGCGTTTTCACTAAAACATTTCCAGTGCTTAGATAAAGATAAAAGACTTAGTGTTGTGCTACCAGAGAGGCAGCTCAAATCTGTCATTATATCGATATAAAGTCTCATTCAGAGAGTTTTTTTTTCATTTAAAGATTCACAGAACATGACAGTATTACAACACAAATCATGCTTTTATCCCAGTTTCACAGATGCCCTTACATCACACTTTAGTTGGCATTTTCTCATACCAATATAAAGAACAGTTTTTATTAAATAACCAACTGTGTGAATCAGAATTGCTAATTGTTATTAAGCACAGTTTACACAAAAAATTACCAAAGTGGTGCACTGTGTGTCTAATCGACTTTAGCCTGGAAATCTCACTCTTTAACTACCTGAATGAACGGCAACCATGTCCTGTTATAGTTTTATTGCAAATAGTTTCCTTTTAAAGATTTTAGTCATTCCTCTTGTATCATCATTTTATCAAGCAGAAATGAATGTTTGTGATGTAAACAACCCCACTTATCTAATTGCAAAGCAAAATGTCCATTCTGTTCGCTGAAAAAAACATTTTACAGTATAAACAAAACAAAAAGCAAATATAATGCCATTATTTGGAATGCTTTATATACATTTTTTATGCTCTGCTGAAATAGTTCTTACTGAAATATTTTTTTTCAACAAAGGAGCATTTTTCCATTGCAAATGTAATTATGACTGTGTGATGCTGTGTTTTTTTTTTTGCCAGTTGTTAAACTTTGCTGTAGGACTAAAACTAATGGCCGTTTGGGGAGTTGTCCAATCTTTCACTAGTTTTTCTATTAGTCTGCAGTTATTTTAATCAGTTTCTGCCGTCTGTAGTTGCACCATTTGTTGTCATTACTGCTACATGTTTCAGAGCCCTCCAGTTAGTTTCATCTAGTTACCTCTGAATTAGTTTAGAAACACACAGTACATTTAAATCCAGATTAATAACACAAGAATTATACACACAGCTATTTGATGCTTGCTGCAGTGCAGGAGTACAACTGTGATAGCAGATATCTGCTTGCTGCTGGCAGACAATTGAAACAGACTTAAACTTGATGATAAATTGTTTTCTCTCTTTTTTTTTTGATGTAATTGTGCTGTATTTTTTATTTTTTTACTACAGTCCTGCTTTGCAAATTCCAGATTGCAGCTTGAATATGCAAATCCTTACAGTATGTGTTTGTATAAACTGAGTAATTCTTCCTGTAGTTGCACACAATAAGCAATATCCATTTACACTCACAAGGTGTTTTTTTTTCTTTCTTTTTCTCCCCCATTTCAACCAGTACTGGTTTATCATTAAAATTGAATGGACAGTTTCCTCTCAGGATTGCAAATTCAAGTATTTCTTTCCTACAAGGTTTGCCGCTCTTGCTAAGACGGTTGTCCAATACTAAATCAAGAGTTCAGTGAAGTTAATCAAAAGCAGCATGGGTTCCTGTACTTGTGGCAGCATTGGTTACTTTAGGCAAAATGAAAGTTAGACTGGGGACCTGGGGAAGATTTTCTACGCTCTACAGGACTTCTTCCTTCATACCTTCCTGCTCTTGTTTTCATGTGAGAAACTTTTAGTTCTGTAATATTTGTCTAAAAAATGTCTAGGAGTTTTGTTTGTCCAAATATAAAATGGAAGTGTTTTAGGGATGCACGCTGTCGATTAAAGAGGCATTATTCAACTTTACAGAGTTTTCTAATGATACTACCACCTATGACAAAAAACAGAACTGCAGCACCTTTCAGCCCGTCCTTGTAGCTCACGATCGTACTTAACAAGGGGATTTTTTTTTTTTTTAACTTTCTTTATGTGTTACCGTTGGTGTCTTGAGTTGAGCTGGATGACAGGTGCTTCTGAACATCCTCAAAATCCATCTTGAATATGAGGCTTCGATTGTTTATTAGGTCGGACGCATTTTACATAGACGAGCTTGACGTCACATCCCCCTTACAGAGTGGGAACTTCTGACCTGAAATAAATGAAGGAAAATAGGCTAATGGGTTGTAGATACATCGGTGCTGAACTACCGAGGTGTCTGGTTGATCATTAAACAATGTTTTAGTTGTAAAAGGTCAAATAAAAAGGCTATTTTAATGATATTTTTTCAGTAAAAACTTTCATAATATTTCTTTAAGGCTGATTTTATTGATTAACGAATGATTAATTAACAACCAGTTTCTTAAAAACTTGAGCTTTCTCCTCTATTAATAGAGTCTTTCCATTATATGATGTTTTTTTTACTTTTTTGTTTGGTTTTTTTTACACTATTTGTAAAATGTGATTAATCAGGTAATTATTACTCAACAAAGATATTTTTTTTCTTCTGCCTGAGTGAAACTTCCAACTTTGTCTAATATTAAAGTGTCCATTAAAAGTGTGACAAAATGAAAGCAAACACAGAAGCTTTCGGTACCTTTTCAAAGCACCGTTTCTTGAGATAGATGAGAGATTCAGAACTGGATGAGCCCCCTGTGGACTTGCACATATCTTACTTCTGTGCATCTTACACAACTGCTGTCTTCGATATGTTATTGGGTTGCCGGTTCTTTTTCTTCACAGAGGGGAGGCTTACATGCTGCCTGGATAAAACCTACACCTTCTGCTCAGGAGACGATTGCAGCTGACCATTGTTTGGTTTCATCATCGTTATAAAAAAGTGTAGCCTTGTAGTTGACAGACTGTCAGATCAGTTTTTTCACCCCATCATCTTCTCGCCTTTTTGTGTTTGCCCTCTTTTAGCATCTTCTTCCCACCTCATTTTAACCTGTAGCGCTTCCAGCCAGTTGGACTGTCTGCTCCATTTTTTACACCACCCCCCTTGCATGGTGTTTGAGAATATTTACATCAGTTTAGATTAAATGCAAATGCAAACATCGGCTGAACGCTTTGAATGGGAGCAGTAAATATCTCTTATGGGGGGGATCGTATTGTCCTGAGCATATTTATTTTACCTCTGAGATGAAATCCCTCAGGTTTTCCCTGGCTGCCCAGTATCATGCTGCTGATGAGTGGAACTGAGGGCTGCTGTATTCTGGTTTTGCTTGATTAGCCAATGTGTGATGCTGCTAGCAGCTTTGTTTAGTTGCTGAATGGACGGTTCCGCTGAGAGCACAGGAGGCGACGAGGAGTGGAGGAAGGTGGGGATGAAGAGGAGAAGGGTGGAGTGCTACAGCAAGAGAGTGCTAAAAAAAAAACCCTTCAGGTGGAAAGATATAAAAGGAGGTTGCAAGCGGATAAATGAGAGCGAAGAGAAAAGCTGAAGCAGATGGGGGGAGAAATGAGAAGAGGATGGTGAGGAAGAGGAGAAAAGAAGAAATGACCTCTCCTCCTGTGGAGAGGGAAGATAACTGTGAGTGTTTAGAAATGCTGAGGTGGACAGAAGCCATATCTTCTTCTAACACAGCACCTGCTAGTCTGCTGGGCCCCTACCATTCACCGGCTGACTTTCTATTGTGCTTATGTGTGCGCTTACGTGTGTCTCACAGCTCGTAAAGGAGTGTCTACCCCCCCACTGCACGTCCACACGGACGGTGCAGCATTTTTGTTTCAGCCGTGGAAAAAAAATTATAAAAAGGAGGAAAAAAAGTCTTTAAAACCCTGACATAATGAATCCCAAAGTCCCTGTGATGCACTGCTTTAATACATCCATGGAGGGCATTAATAGCTTTTTCTTCTAAAATATGCAAGATTTTTTTTCTTTCTGTTAGTTTGGCTATCAGCATCAGCACATATACATACCCCACATACAGGCTTCCTGTAAACCTGTGGGATTCTGGTGCATTAAGTACTTTTAAAAGTCAGTTTTTAAGAGCAGCTTAGCAACGGGCGTGGTCGATGAAGAGCATAATGGGAAAAGATGCAAAACAAATATTCCATATTTTCATTTCTGTTCCTTAAGGTATTTTGTGTTACTACTCTCCTGTGAAAGCTCCCCTGCTGTTATCACTTTATCAGTTTGAATGAGGAGAAAGGATGAGCTGTTTAACAGCTTTGTCTCCAGGTGAATCTGAAGTGTGAACAGCGATAAGGAATTACTTTTGCCTGAAAGTATTCAGTTTATGCTCTATCTTTTCCCTGTTAAGCTTCCTATTAACAGTATCTATCTAATTGTGTGAACCCCAAACCTTATCCAAGAACCACACAGATTTGAACGAACATCTGAAGAGGTGGATGCAGATGGACATTTTTTTTCACTTTTTGTAATTTCTTTTTAGATCCAGGTTTTCACTGATGAATCAAATTCTTTAAATGGAAAATATTTGGTTCATTTTTCATTATAGGTTCTTGGCCAACAATATAGTTTCCCTCTCTGAGGGGGTGTCACTAGCTCTTGATTAGGGATGCACCGATCCGCTTTTTTCACCTCGGATGCTGATACCGATATTTGTAGTTTAGTATCGGTTGATACTGATTTGATACCAATAACAAAAACAGCACTTAACTATTACCGAACAAACAGTCTTTTGCGGAGGTCTTTTTCAGCCTGTAGACTGTTACTAGGAAAATGTTCACTTCTTTCCTTCACTTCCATCAAAATTAGCTTTTTGTTCCCTTCACTTCCTTTTGGTTTGCGAGTTCAATAATCTCAGCATGTTCCTTGTTAGGAAACTTCTGGACGTGTTTCATTAAGTTGGTGCTGTTATAGCAGGAAGATTTAACACAGGCTTTAGCAAGCAGCCATTGGGCTAGTAGGCGGAGATGGTGTGAAAAACTTCCACGCAGCCGATCCTTTCGCTCGCTCCATCTTAAGCAATACGGCCGTGTTGTGTCAATGAGCTGCCGTATGATGGTAACGCATAGTTTAGAGCTAGAATGAATAGATTGGCTCCTATATCGAGTCAATTGTCACCGATACCGATACCACCGATATCTGGACCGATACTGATAGAAATGCACGGATCAGTGCATCCCCACTCTTTGATATCCACAGCTGATATACAGTTATGCTGATAATGACAGTAGGGTGTTTTAGAAAATGTGAGTAAACCTCAAAGTTTTAGAAAGAAATTGTATTTTATTGAACAAAAATTAACTGGGGACTCTGCACATTTTATTTCAAAGCAATGAAGTGAGAGAAAATTGAATTTGTTAATATTTTACAGAAAGTAAACAAATGTATTGTTAAAAAAATAGCAGTGTTGACATCTTTCTTTACAAATTAAGAGCTGTAGTTTATAAGCTATAAAATGCTGGACAATTTAACTTTCCTGAGAATCATAAACTAATGTTTAGTTGCATAGCCATGGTTACTTCACATCTGTAGTATGTGTGAGTGGACAAGCTTCTGGCACCGGTCTACAGGTCCTGCAGCTCAGTATTTCTCATTTTTGCCTCATGAACAGCATTTTTTTTTTTTATGTCAGCCAACAAGTTTTCTATGGGATTAAGGTCTTTTGATTGTGCTGGCAGTTCCATTACTTGGATTCTGTTTGTCTGGAACCATGATTTTAATTGCTTTTGCTGGTGGGTTTTTGGTGATTGTTTTGTTGAAAATTCCTCTTCAGCGACATCACTTCTTCCAGTTTTTTGCTTTACTCAAACTGATCCAAGATCCCTGTTATGTGATAAATAGGATCAACACCATAGTAAGATAAACATCACTGTATCAGGATGCTTGAATCACCCTGTTTCACTGTAGCTTAAATCCAGTGTTTGCAGGACATCTGAAGAAGTCTCTGTGATCCATAGACCCTCTTATTCTTGTCAAACATTTTGTTTGTAATACAATAAATCAATAAAAAAAACAATTTTAATCATCTACGGCCTAAACAGCATCTCCTATTAAAAGTACATCTTGGATAGTTACAAGTGGATTCACTGGAAGTGCAGGTCTTACAGTTTTTGGTGATAAAGATCTCTACACTGTAATTGTTACACAATTTAGACCGTAGCAGTTCAAAATGTTTAAAGATGTTTTGTTTTTGTTGGAACAACAACAAAAAAAACACTTTCTAGATGCATCGTTTTAGGTATTAATCATTCCATGCATTTGTAGCATTTATTACACTTGTCACTGCTGTTGTCAAGTTGACATCAATCTGACGAGATACGTTTGGATGTATTGGTCCTTCTGACACTTATAAATTCGGTTATATGCATTTTACCATTTATTGGATCATAGAAAACACGTTTTCTTATTTGTAGGCAAATAATTTTCTTTCAACATTACTTTTTCTTGAAGGGGGAAAAAATGCGATCATTATATCTGACAGTAGGAGATATCTCTTAATCAAGTGGTTCTCCAACCTTATGCAGAACAAGATGAGGCCAGGGATGAATGCTGATTATATGTCCTGCCCATTGTTTTAAAGCTCATCTGGTTGGCTGCCACTACATGTCAATCATTATCAGAAATAGAAGCTGTTCATTTTACTCGCTGCGACCTGCAAGACAAGGAAACTCTGGGTTTGTTGTGATAACAAGTTAACACAGAGCTAAAAACAAGCACAGCCAACATAGCGACCAGATACTTCAGTGGAATTTTACGTTTTTCTCAGAAAAAGCTTTATACCTTTTTTTTCAAAACTTTCGAGAGAAGACAAACGAGTTTTGATAGATTAGACCCCTATAAGGAGCTACTTTCTAGTAGATACAAACTGATATACCTTTTCTGTGGATTATTACGAAAACCTATGGCTAAGTTCAAATTAAATATCTACTTAGTAGTTTCTTTTTTCTGTATCCCTCTGTAATATTTTACATCTAACTGTTTTGACCTTGTATTGATATAAGCTGTCCGATTACCATCTAACTCTGGATTGTAAAACTTAAGCCTTGCATTAAGTTTAGATATGGTTGAACTAAGCCTTTCACCTTCATCGACCATGATATCAGGTTGCTGTTAGTTTGGGATAAATTCCAACACAAAGCATTATAAGATGCCTCAAAGTACTAGAGATGTACAAAGACTTGAAACTGGAGGGTTGAGAGTCTTGTTTTAAATCAGTTTCTCATGTTATTCAAGTTGTAAATCATTCTCCTCTTTAATTTAAAAAGATGTTTAGACATTAATGGTTTCTAAACTAATTTCAGTTCCAAAGTCGTATTCTTTGTACTGTATATTAATAACCATGTCATTCATGAAATGATCTCACTCTTTTTTTTTTTTCTTTTTAGCTGTAAACTATTGAATCTTTCACACCGAATGTTGTTGCTCATGCAAACAAAAATAGATTGCAGTGTTCATTGATTATAGTATTTAAATCTCCAGTTGTAATTTAACCCACTTCATCTCATCTTTTGTCCGTTGCTCATCTGATGACGTGTGCAATCAGTTTAAACTGGCGATGGTGCAACATTTTTTCATCGTAGCCTGACGAACACTGTTTTGTTTTATTTTTTTTCCTTTTTTTAAAAAACAATTTATTCTACTTAAGACTGGATTTGTTCTACCTGTGCTGTATTTTTATTTATGAGGAGATGGAAAAAGCCTGCCGTGATTGTTGACGGTCATAGCTTGTCGGTGCATCATATTCTGTGCTCTGTTAGACTGATTAAAAGGGAAGACGAACACTTAAATTTATCCTAAATTCAGTTTTTAAGGCCATAAAGTAAATATGAAGAAGACAAGCGGCACCATTTTTACCTCTGTTACATTTTCTTTCCTTCTCCTTCTGTTAAGTGATTCCTTAATTGCCTCCACTGTCCTAAAACCATTTAACTTGTTTAGCATCTCCGTTTCCCCTCCTACCTTTTTTTTTTTTCTTCTTTTTTTTAATAAATGGGTCATTTAATAGATGATTGGATGAACACACTCCTGGGCACGTTCAGTGAATATTTGAAATAAAGAAGCTCCTTATCTGTCCTAGCAGAGACGCTGTCATGTGCTCGCATGCAGATGAATAATATATCGCACAAGTAGCCCCATTCGACTGCTTGCGAAGCTGACACGGGCCGTTGTACGCTGATCGTAACACAGCTGCGTTTTGTGTGCGCGTGCTCTTCTGAGTGAAGGGATGTAAAGTCTCCAGGGGCCACAGTGATGAATGGGTGTGTTGTCACTAGTCAGGTCCAGCTGCTTTAGTGCCATCTTCATGCTGCATGTTCTCCTATTATACCACGGCGTCTGAATGTTTGCTGCCTCTGCCAGAGTGGGAGCATCGGTGGGTGGGTTTTTAGTTAATGTGGCTTGTATGAAGCGCTTCCTTTGTGAGAGGGTGGTAAGCTGTTCCCCGTGTGCGTTTTTGTGTGACAGCAAAGTGTTAACGCGCTGGTATTTGAGTGATGTTTTAAAGCCATGTGTCAGAATGGTAGACGTGCATATGTGCATACATCTACACATCACTGACATCTAATAAATCACCTGAGCTCCCTTCATATGCATGGGTAATTACTTGAGAATGCATGCATCTTTGTCTGTGCGTCGGTAAAAGCAGGTTTCTGCTGTGAAAATGTGTAGCTGCTTCAGCGTTTGAGGAGTGAGAAAAAAAAAAACTGCTGTTAAAGCAAAAGCCAAATTATTTGCCTGCAGACGTTTTTATGAGACTGTGACATAGGAGCATAAATGTGCTTCCGCTAGACTGGCCTGTATGGTTTACATTAAATGTGTGTGATTTCAGAAAATCCATAATTCAGCACGGAGCTCTTCTGGGTAGTTGCTCTCTGTGTGGTGCCATTTATTGGCGTTTCATGCAAACTTCTTGGCAATTTATACTTCCTTTAACTCCGCATAGATTTGTTTCATATCTTTAGGTTGATTAGGTTGAATTTTGTTGGATGAAATAAAAAGGCACCTGGCTTTTCTACAGTTGGAGCTGCTGAAACCCATTTTAGACAACTTAGACTTTTGTTCAAAATGTGAAACTCACAGCGTTCATAATATCTTGACTAGACTTCATTAGTTAAAATCCTATGTTTGAAATAGGAACATTCTTTTCTGAGGAACTAACTATTCGAACTAATTACTTTCCTCATTTTAGCAACACAATGATGTGACATATAATATAATGCAGTTTGTGCTGTGGAGACAGAACAGCTTTTCAGGAGCTCTTTTTGTTTTGTTTTTCTCTTTAGTGCACAGAGAAAGCAGAGACCTTCTACCAATAAAGGGAGGCATACGTGATGCTGATTGGCTGAGGAGGCGTGAGGTGGGTTCACAGTACATTGTGCACACACACTGAGACCAACAACAAAGAAGTAAAGTGATGTAAATTTAAACAAAATATATAAACTGGAAAAATAAACACTGTTTTCTGCTGTCTAAAGTTAAAGGCAAAAATGTAAATTTTAGAATATTACCTAAATTACTTACAGGCACTTTTAATGTTTAGTTTGCACCAAGCTTTAGCGAAGCATCTCGCATCATTTCACCCTTTTACAACACCAGAGTTTAGATTTATGTTTAATGTTTTCAGATATTTTTTACATTTCATGAAGTTTTTTTATATGAGACGGTTGAACTCACTTAAACTAATGTGCATTTAAAGTAGGGCTGAACAATACTGGTAAAAACTGACATTTTGAGTTTTTTTTTCTAACCCTGAGATATTTGGGTATATTTGATAAGCTGGTTTTTGTCTTTGTTTTACTTTTCTTTTACTGCTCGCTTGCATTGTGCTGATTGCATGTGTTGTTTTATTATGTGAATTTGTTTGTTTTAGCACGAAAAGTTTGCTCTCTGCCAAACTGAATAAGAACGATGGTGGTAGATCGCTGTGTGCATCAGGTACCCTTGAAAGTGAATTAGAATACATCAAATTCATCTACCTCCTGTACTGGAGGACCTGTGATGTTCTTGAAATGAGTTAGAATCAGTCTTTGTAGTTTAGGTGATAAATGTGAATATTTTCTAACTTAACATATTTTTAAAGGCTCGGTAATCAATATAATGTTTAATTGTTATGGTTTTAAGATATATTTAATGTTTGACACCGGTGTCATTTATTGCAAGGTGATAGAACAATTCTTAATTTATAGTGTTTTCCTTATTTCTAAATAAAGACCAACACTTGTTAAATCATGAGGAAAGAAGAACATACTGATATTCTGAGTAATCATAGTTTATTGCACTTTAATTTTGAAAACCAGTATGGCTCTGTGATTGTCTTTATTCATTAACTGGCGCCTTTCAGTTCTCTCAGATCTGAAATTAAGACAATCCCAGGAGCTCATCACCAAAAATAAATCATAGAGAAAAAATAAATCATGATAAAAACTCTAAGTCAAAACTCTGTTTAAGCCTCTCCAAAATGAAATTATTACTTCCACAAAAACATGTATTTTTTTTTTTTTTTTTTTTGAAATATTTTTAAAGGGCGTGCAGGTGGCGCAGTGGTTAGCGCGCACGACCCATGTATGTAGGCCTGAGTCCTCGACGCGGGTGACCCAGGTTCGAATCCAG